>RJWJ010027960.1:0-21498 GCA_004363605.1 Indri indri
ACAGAACCTAAAACAAAACAGCCATTTCATCTGGTTTAAGAGAGATACGGGGATAGTAGCACATTCTGATCGTTTGCCAAGAGCTAATTTTTTTTCATAAATGTTTTCTTTTAGAGCAGTCTTAGGTTTACAGAATTATTCCAAAGATTGTACAGAGAGTTCCCTAACTCCTCACACTGTTTGCCCTGTTATTTTTCATTATTAACATCTGAACTCAGCATGATGCATTTGTCGCAAGTAATGAGCCAGTATTAATACATTATTACTAACTGAGGGCCATACTTTATTCAGGTTTCCTTAGCTTTCTCCTAATGTTGCCTTTTCTCTTCCAGGAGCCCGCCAGGAGCCCACATGACACTTTGTAGTCACGTCTCCCCAGACTTTTCTCGTTTTTGATGACCTGGACAGTTTGGAGGAATGCTGGTCATTTTTTTTTTTTTGTAGAATGTGCCTCAATGGGAGTTTGTCTGATTTTTGCCCACGGTTAGACTGGGGTGGCGTGTTTTGGGGAGGAAGACTGTCCCCCGAGGTCAAGTGGCGTTCTCGTCGCATCCCAGCGAGGGTACAACAGGCAGGGGTGGCTTCTCCCCTGGAAGATGACCTTCCCTTCTCCCTTTCTCCACTGTATCTTTGGAAGAAAGTCACCACGCACGGCCCCCACGTAAGGAGCGGGAGTTACTCTCTGCTCCTTAAGGGCGGCGTGGCTGCGTACACTATCGAGAATCCGTCTGCGTGGGAGGTTTGTCTGTTCTTCCCACTTGTTTGCGTTCGTCAGACAGATCACCAGCCAAGCGTGCCCTGTCCCTCGGCCCTCTTCTGCCTCCTGGTTAGTCTTAACGCCATCATTCTTTGCTTCCTGGGACGCAGCTGAGCCCAGACAAGAACTAGTTGACTCAACCTCATCGTCACCATCAGCCCTGAAGAGGTTCCCTGGGGTTATAAGGGTGACAACCCCTCCGGATGTTCGGGAAGTCAGATTTCTGGTCCTTAAACAGACATGGAGCAATGCGGGTGCCAGGCAAGCTAGAGGACAGGGTGGGAGACAAGCCCGCGCTCCATTGCCGAGGTGACCCGATAGAGTGGCAATGGCGGGCGGGTTGTGGCTCAGGGTCCCGACATTCTTCCCCAGCTGAGTGGTCTGGTTAACTAGCAGGCCTTCGGTTTGGCCGGGCTTCCCAAAGGGTCGGGGTAAGCAAACGGGGGGTAAAGCCAGAGCAGAGTCGTATTGTCCAACACATAGAGGTAAGGGAAAATCAAAGTGCAGATACCTTGAGAGCAGAGACAGGGGGCTGGCCAATGAATGGAGAGAAAGGCCTGAGAGGTGGCATTTGGAGAACAGAAAGGTCCGAGGTGGATGTTTTCCTTCTTGCGGAGTCTTCAATGCAACCCCCGTCTCTCCTCTCTAGGGACGTCTAGGCTGACCATTGAAGTTGCGTGGGGTGCAGGGGAGGCGTGGAAATGCACCACGTCCTGTGTCCGGGTGGAGGTGCAGAGACAAACAGCGCATATGGACGCTGGTGGCAGAGGAGGCGCCGATGGCTGCTGTTTGGGCTGCGGGAACGGCAATCGTGCCAATAGCTGCAGAGTCTTACACTTTTCTACCCACTGTGACAACGATCTTCCTGTGATTCTAAATCAGTCTGGCGAGGTGAGCAGCGACGAGGGTGCAGATAAAGAGACAGGCTTGGGGAAGTGCCTGCCTGCCCAGAGACACTGGTCACTGCTGTCTGGACACGCCACTCGGTGGCCCTTTCCTTCCTCCACGCTGCACCCATCTATCCACCTCCTGTCAGCCCCGCGGAAAGAGCCCAATTGCTTATTGTGCAAGGAGCAGCAACATTGAAGTTGGAAAATTCCTTTAGAGTCCAGGGCTCTAAAGAACATGCCCAACAAGCCAATCCACTTAAAATGCAAATTCCACTGACACTAATAAGCAATATATATACACAGGCATTTACACATGCAAATGAGCACACTGGAGTGCAGGACTTTTCTCCACAGCACTCTGCGCATGATAACTACGTTCTAACACTCCAAGAAAGTGGAGCCAAGAGGCCGCCCCCCACCTCTCCTATCCGGGCTCCTACAAGGCACACCTGGCCCTGCAGAAGCCAGAGCATCTCACCCAAGTTTGGGGCTCCCTGTTAAGCTGTGTGATGTGGCGCAAGTCACGCCACCTCTCTGAGCCTGTGGAAACCTCCCTCAACATTCAAGGTGCAGCCTAGTCTTCCAGGAAGTCCTCAGTCATCATTGCAGCCCACACCCAAACTCAGAGCTCTGCTCCCATCCAGTCGTCTCAGGCTCATCATTTGGCACTGAACCCACAATGGCCAAAATAGACCCTTCCCCAGAAGTTGCTACTACAATCATCCTTTCCTTCCAAAGTGTTTGGGATTCCCAGCAGGCAGATAATATTTGGGGATTTTGCCTGTGGTGTCTGCAGCCAGGGATGGTGGGAAAAAAAAAAACAGCTCTTCATAAGACGGTGAGAGATTCTGATCATACTCAGGTGGCACAGGTATTCATCTGGAGCAACAGGACAGGACTCCCCCTACATACTTATTTACTTAGGGAAATCTCTAGAAGCAGAACTGCTGGATGAAAGAGCATGCACATGGGAGCTTTTTACACCTGATTTCAAATTGCCCTCTGGCGCAATTGTGCCCACTTTCACTGCCGCCAGTAGTGTGTGAGGCTCCGGCCTCTAAAAGCTCATGCCCCGCATCTTTTGCCTGTTGGTGGGAGTGGCATGTCCTCCAGGCCTCGTGGCACCTTCTCTGCTCTCCTTTCAGTACCCGCAGCTCTGTGAGCACAGCCGACTCCCAATAAATATGTGTGGCTTATTGAATGAGAGCTCCATCTCCCCAGCCCCAGCCCACCTCCTGGCACTCCCGGCGCGCGAGCCTGTCCTCCTCCTCCTACAGAGGCAGATAATAGATGACTGTGAGCCCGCCCCAGCCTCGGCCTCCGTGCAGTGATGAGAGGCAGGATAAATGCGGAGCGAGTGGCAATATTTCCTGAAAGCAGGAAGCGGCAGAATCTATCACGCCACAGCAGAGTCCCCGTGGACGGCGAAGGAGCTGTCCGTGAGGGAGAGTGCTGAACGGGAGCGTGGGTCAGGGCCTGGGGCCGCGCCAGGGAGGGGGTGGCCACGGGGGACCGGGACAGCAGCAGGGCGGGAGGCAAGCTCAGTCCCCACTCTAGAAGCAGGAAGCAAACTCGCAGACACCTGGGGTAGAGCTAAACATTGGAAGTTTCTGCACAATCAATTCCTGGCTCAACACACTCACCAGGCAGGGGCAGGGAGGGGTGGGGGAGACGGAAGAGAAAGGGAGGGGAGGTGGAGGGGAGGGCAGACAGCAGCTGTGTGGTGAACAGTGAGGACAAATCCACACCCACCTGTGGGGGCTCCAGTGTTTTAACTCCTCCCTCCTCTCTGCTCCCCTCCCCCCATCCTTCCATCCTCAGGATCGCCCTGGGGCCCCAGGTGAGGTTTAGAAGGCTGGGTGATCGCCCACTGCTAATCTCCAACTCACCACAGCTAGATCCCTCTTATCCTCTTCTGTTGTATTTTGTGGTGGCCACTCCTGCAGCAGAAAGACCAGACTGCTTCCTCCCCAGCCTGAGCCCACCGCGGGGAAGGCTGCAGTGGCCAGCAGTCGACTCGAAACTTGGAGTCCTAGCGGCCAGGCTTCTGCCTTGGGGAGGGTGCGCCTGCAATCATCTCTGACAGGAAAAGGTCCTGAGCTGGCCTTGTGTGCCACATTGATGGTGTTAATGGCCCCGTGAATGGCTTTGGTAATGACCTTGAGCTTGAAGCGCTGCTTGTGCATTTCAGTCAGGCGCCTGTGCTTCCACTGGGAGAACATGCTTGCTGGAGAGATGCGAGAGGCACAGGAGGACAGCCACGTGGTCGAAGCCCGGGTCGCCCTGGACCAGCCACCGGCCAGCTCACTAGCTGATCGTGGGTGCATTTGTAGCCCCACCTGAGATCAGCCAGGCCCAGCCCCGTTGACCTGTAGACACATGAGGAATAATAAATGGCCGTTGTTTTAAGCCACTAAGACTTGGGGTGTTTGGTTTCATTGGCAATAGCTAACTGATGCGTCTCCCTCAGCCGGACATTAAAAGCCATTCCAGAGACCAGCCTGAAGGAAGCCAGGCTGGGCCCTGCAAGAAGTGCAGCCTGGGGAGTCACACTACGTCCCTGACATCCAACTCGCCACTTAGGAAACGGCCTGGAGTTGTTCTAGGAAGATCCACTAGAGCCAATTTAGGCACTGGGAGTAGCTAGGATTCTTTTAAATTCTACTTATGCCCAGTGTTTTAGATTGTACTGGTTTTCATTAAAGTGCATACAGAATACATGCTCATTATAAAAATAACAAACCAAATAACAAATAACAGGAAAGAAAGTTAAAAACTCCACTTTATGGTACTACCTCCTCCAACCCCTGCCTGGCTCATCCTCGCTCTGATTGACCTTCCCAGTGGTAACCACCATTAACCATTTATCTGCAACCTGCCGGGTATTTTTCATGCACACACACGCAAGTATAGGTATGCTTCTTTATTTTACAAAAATGGGTAATGATAAAATATTGTTCTGACACCTTCTTCTTTTACTTAATGGACCTCTTACGAGTCTATCTCGTTCTTTTTAACCGCTGCATAGTATTCCAGGGTGTGATGTGCTGTAATTTAACCATGTGCTGGAACTTTGTTGCTATAACTGAAATGAACTTCTTTGTAGATAACATCTTTGTGCACTTCTGGTGATATTTCTGTGGGACTAAAAGAGGAACTGCTCAGTCAAGGGTCATGCTCACTTTTCATTTTTAATACATTTTGCCAAACTGTCCTCTGAAAAGAGTAGATGACGTGAGAATGTCTGTTCCTCCACCCTCTCACCAACCCTGGCTAGTATCAATCTTGTCAACCTTTTGCCAATGTAATCAGAAAAAATATATATCTTGTTTTAAATTATTTTTATTATGAATGAGATTGAAACAGTTTTAGATATTTACTGGCAATTTGCATGTCTGTTTGGGTGAGCTGCCTGTTTGTATATAATCTAACTGCTTTCTCTATCAGCTTGTGATTGCTTTCTTATTGAATACAGCAGGACTTTATATACTGTGGCTATAAACTCTTTGTCATATACGTCCTAAATTTTCCTAAATTCATCATGTCTCTGCCACTTACACAGACAACTCTGTTAAAAACCCAAAATTAAGGGTCTTAATTCATTTTCCAGCTGTTTACTGTCTCCTTGTTGAAACATGGTAGTTAAAAGGTGGAAACCTGAGGAATGCGTGGAGAAGCAGGGCACAAGAACTTGCTCTCCCAACTCATCTGCACCCCTACCAGCTGTGCGGGAGGGCTTAACGTCCTCTCTGGGATCAGCTTTGGGGACATTAGGGTTGGGGATTACAGCTCATGCTTGCTGTCCCATCCCATAACCTCTTGGCCCACCTCGAAGTTCTCCTGCAACTGTTCATGCTGACGGCCTCCAACCAACCTCAACTGCCCACGGCTCTCTGCTGTTCTGCTTCGGATCTTCCCCAGTGCCTTCAGAGCTCGCACAACCTGTGCAACCCGTGCACACAGCAGCCTAAAGTGCCAGGAATTTAATGCCTCAAAGGTAACCTTCAACCAAGGCAGAATCAGGATGAATGCTTCAGCTCCCCTTTGTGGGGACGATCTCTAAGCACACTCCCCATGATTTCTGAGCGGGTCCCCAGTGCACCCCTTTATGGAGTTCTCGCTCCTCCCTGTCTTGCCTTCGCCACCAGTGCCTTACACTCTTTGGTATCACCCTCCAAATAAACTCCCTGCATGCAGGTCCTTGTCTCAGGGCCTTCTTTTGAGAGAGCCATGCTCAGACAGGAGGAGAGGAAAGCCATCTGTGGATTTCATGTGACCTCGTGGTGCCTTTATATACCTCTGACAAAGGGTGATTTTTCTCAAGTCCCAGAACTGGGAGATGGACAGGCTTTTTCTTCTAGATGAGTGGGTCTTCACTTGCAGACACAGCGAGCATGCTTTGACTTCACTTTCTGATCTGCAACATTTTGAGGAAGAGAGGAGCCGGTCCCCAGCCAAATAGCTAAGGGTACAATTCCCCAAACTCCGACAGGCTTCCAGCACAGGGACCTCAGAGCCAGAGAAGGAGGTGTGGGCCAGGGAGGTGGGGGTGGGGGTGCCAGGCATTCTGCTGACAAAAAGAGAGCCCAGAAAGCTGTATCCTTTCTTAGTTTGGCCAGAAGAGAGTCAGCACTTAGGTCAACAGGCCCCAACAGGTCTCCCAGGGAGAGACAGCCCCCTCCTGAGAAGCCCAATTAACTGAGTAGCCACAATAGCAGGGCCTGACAGACCACACCCCAGGCCTGGGGTCCTGCATGCAAAATTCACTCACTAGTCCTTCCTAAACAAGATTGCTGAAAACCCTCCACAGGATACAATGCAAAGAGAGCATAGTCCATGCATTCAAACGCTGCCTTATAATCAAATAACATCAGGCAGCAAGATTGCCAAGGCCTACAGGCCTGAATTACTTTCCTGGCTGGTCTGCAGAGCAAAGACAGAACGTTTCCTTACCAAGTGGCGTTTGCTTAGGATGCTCTAGCCCTAGGAAGGGACTTCTTGCAGCAACTTCGTCCCAAGAAGCTAGAGTTACAATTACGCAGCATGTCCAACCCTGGCCAGCATTCCTGTGACGCAGTGGAGGTGGTGGCAGTTTTGTGGCCTAGGGTATTTCTTCCAGGCTGTGTTAGTCCTCAGCATCCAGGCCCCACGGAGCTGTAACCAGCCTGTTTTGCTTCCCCTTATCCGCCTGCAAGACTCCCTTCCCACTTAGGGGACCTAAACTTCCTCTCGCTTTATAACACGCAGAGCAAGCCAATGTTTCTCTGTCTCAGTCTTTTCCCATCTAGAGGTACCCAGGGGCCAACAGGCCCATTAAGGTGTTTTCTTAAACAAAAGAATGAGTAAATCTTCCACTGCCTGAGAGTAAAAGTGTCTGAATGTAGCCAGCTTTTAAAAATAACAATTTCTGGTCTCTTTTCTAGCTACACCTTTAACGGCTTACCAGGTGCTTAGCTCTGAGCAGCCCTGGGCGCAGGGGGCTCTCAGTGAGAGAGGCGGGAGGGGCTGCCAGTGGAGACCGCTCACTGCAGCCTGGGGGCGGGTGCCCTGGGGGACTGGCCGGGGAGGGGCCCTGACACAGCCACAGGAGACCCAGGGGGAGACACCAGGAGTCACAGACACTGGTCTCTCCGCGGACTCAGGGCTGTGAGGAGAAAAGGTGGCAGGGGGTTGGGGGGGTGGGTTCTTGGAGTCCCGCTCCTCTTTCCTGTGTGGGGGGCGGGAATTCAGCTGGCCGGCGAGACCCTCCTCACAGCCTTGCCAGGCAGCAGACTTCTCTGAAGCCAGAGGCACATCTTGGGAAGCACTGGCTCACCTGCCCGGGCCACAGCCGCAGCCTCCGCTGGAGCAGGGGTAGGAGGAGGCTTGGGTGACCTTGGGCAAGTCATCTCCCTTCTGTTCTCCCAGCTGGCCGCGAGCTCCCTGGCTGTGCAACTGGGAGGGTACTGGGCGGAGGAAGCAGAGCTGGGACCCACTTGTCTGATTGCAGCCGGTGCGGGGGGCCAGGACCCGGCTGTCTAACGAGGAAGTAAGTCGGATTTCCAGTCAGCAGCTTTTATTAAATGCTGGCGCAGCCACGCTATTGGGCCACGCTATTGGGCCACGCCGTTAGGGAGGAGAAGGGAAGCTGGGAACCAGTGGGGCTCGGGGGCAGGGGACGGTGGGCGGAGCGGGGAGAAGGAGAGAAATAAAGAAAAGAGAAAAGGCGATGGGGCCACAGAGAACCATCTCTACTGCGTCGGCGCAGCCTAGGTGGAGCTGACACTGCCACTCCTTTGCGAGGCCGGCGCCAGTTTGGGCCTCCGCACCCCACACTCTGCAGAACGGAGATGCACGATAGCTACGCCAGAGTCAACATGAACACAGGCTGCCAGGCACGAAGCAAAATGATGTGCTTCACTGCGGAGCCCACGGAGGCGCAGCTGGGCCTGCCTGCGGCCCAGGGGCCTCCTGTGGGCAGGGGTGCGGGGTGGGGGTTTGCTGTAAAACAAAACCAAACCCAAAACCCCAACATTTACTGTGCAGTTTTAACTACTTTTGTCTCTATCAGCTCCCAGTGATCCTATTCAGGTTATAATTATCCCTGTTTTTTAGATGAGAAAACTGAGTCTCAGAAAGGTCGAATCAGGATCAGCAAATGGTGACCCACCTCCTGTTTGCATAAATAAAGTTTTATTGGAACAGGGCCACGCCCATTCATTTACGGATTGTCTATGGCTGGTTTCGAGCACCAAGGGCAGACGGTCGAGTGGCTGCAGCAGAGACTGTGGCCCCCCAAGCCTAAAATATTGACTGTCCAGCTTTGATGGAAAATGTTCGCTGACTCCTGGGTTGAATGGCCTGTTCGAAGTTACAGGACCAGAAGGAGAGCTAGCATCCAGTCTGGCTTCATTCCTGAAGTTCTACAGCAAAGGGGGGCCCTGAAAGGCCCCAAATGGGGTAGGGCAAGGGGCACAGTGTGTGGGCGGAGGGGAGAAGGTAGCACCAGGCAGCCTGGTGCGGCTCAATGCTGGGTGGTGAGAGGGGCAGGGGTGGGGCCCAGCCCACGGGGACGTCTACAGGGAAGTAAGGTTCTTCTTACCCTGTTCAGCCACGGGCTTGCCTGCCAGGACTCAGCCTTTCCTGGCTGGAGAAAGACCACCAAGATCCCAGCTTCTGCCACACCCACCCCTGAAGCCTGGAGTGGGGTCCAGTGAGCCTTGGGCCAGCCTGGTGGGCCTGCAGGTGGAGGCGGCAGGCCTCCCTTACTCTTTTCCACTCCGCCTTTAGACCAGTCGGCATCCTCTGACCTGCCCAGCCTGCCGAGTGATTAATGTGCAGTGGAAGCCGGAGACGGCCGAGTGTTCGAGCAAGGACAACAGCGACAACACTCCCGGCCCTGACGCATGGACGGACAAGGCTCTCTGTCCATGTTCTTGCTCCTGCTGGTGGAAATCACATCAGAGGAGCTTGAAACCCAGGAAACACCATGAGTCCATCTGGAAAACTGTGGGCTGAACATCTGCCCTCCTGAAACACGCAGTCTGGCACAGGGGACGTTTCCGGGGGAGCTGGGAGTTAGCTCAAACAAAACAAAACAAAACAAAACACAACAAAACCTCCAATGTGCTTGGATATCCACCCAGGACATTCACTTCTATATGTTATTGCTAATGACAGTAGTGTATACTCTGAATCTCATACCCCATAATACTGCCTATTTCTTCATTCAGGAAGTGTTGATTGGGCACCTGCCATGTGCCAGGTGCTGTTCTGGGCTTGGAGGACACAGTCATGAGCAAACAAGCCCTTGACTCTCAAACTTACCCTCCAGAGAGAGAGATCAAACATCCCACCAGATCTAATTAAGGCACGATCTAATTTTCAGATGCAGAAGTATTCTGGGAAACCAGGTGGGGACAGGGCTAGAGTCAAGACCCGAATCAAGCAGGGGAATGAGTCATGTGAAAATGCAGGGAAAAGTGTTCCAGCAGAGGGAACAGCCAATGCAAAGGCCTCAAGGTGGAAAACAACTTGGAGTGTCTGAGGAACAGCAGGAGGCCTGTGTTCTGGAGCAGAGTGGGCCATCTAGGGGGCAGTGGGAGGCGAGGTACAGAGGTCTCAGGGGACAGGCCACACAGGGCAGAGGCTGGGGGAGGACTTTGGCTGTCACAGGGTGAAGAGGAAGACCCTGGGGAGAGAAACGGAGCTCGAGAGTGTAGACAGGTCTGGAGTCGTTTTTCTATAAAGAGGAGCGAGAGATGTGGTCCTGGCCAGAGAGGGCAAGGCCAGGAAGTCACTGCTTTTTCTTTCTAAAGATGGAGCTATCAGTGCGTGTTCATGTGCTTATGTGCAGGTGGAAATGGCCCAGGAGAGAGGAAGACAATGATGACGCTAGAACAGGGGGGCCATTGTGGTAACAAGCTCTGCATAGACAGGGAGAGCCAGGATCAGCCCAGGTGCTCCTACGGCTGTTCCAGGAACGTACCTGGGCTGCCTGTTTGTATCTTCACAACGTCCCCATTCGGGGGGTAACCACACCCCCCAGGTTTTTGTGGGATGATCCCGATTATGCCTATTTTCTGGTATAATGATGAATAATTCTCAAGACTGTAAATGAGGTGGTCATTCTACTACCTAGGAGGCAGCTACTATGTTTATTCCCATCTTACAGAGGATGACACTGAGTCTCAGGAGGTGAAGTGAGAGGCCCAAGATTGGACAGTCAGTACGTAAAACCAGGTGTGTGACTCCAGGTCCTTGACCCTGGACCCCGGTGGGTAAAAGTTTGGTTCCGAGCACAACAGCATACACTGAGAAGCAGAAATGGATCCCTGCAGGCATGTGAAAGGATCAGGCTAATGGCTGGGCCTGGGGTAGGAGGCGGTGTTAGAGTCTCCCCTAGAATCATACCTGGCATGAGGGTAGCCTGCCTTTCTGGAGCAAGAGTAATAGAACAAGCAATTTGGTTACAGGGAGGTGACTGTGGGTTTAGAGCTGTTCCAGGGCTGCCAAATTCCCAGCTGTAGCCTGTCTCATCCGATGCCTGCAGCTGTTACATCCTACCCGGCTGACAGCGACCATGTGGTCTGGCGATGTTTCAAAATCCCAAGTGAACTAGGAAAGGTCTAAGGCCAGGGAAAACCGATCATAGACCCATAAGTTCTGCTGTGACCCTTCTCCTGCACCCAGAGTGGACATACCTGATCTATCACGGCCTCTTTCCAGCCTAGCCGGGAATGTGCTGCAGAATCCTTTTCAACACAGTGCTGCTGCCAATCACCCTCCCACGGTCAAGGCTGGTCTCCGAAAGGAACCTGTCGGCCATATTTTATTTAGGCAATGTTGTTCCCCTAAGTAGGGGGATGGAGTGAATAGTTCCTAAAGGTGTGATCTGAGGATTATTATGTGCCCCTCATCCACACGTGCTCGCACTTTCCATTCCAGAGTCAGTGCCCCTGTGCCCGTCCTGCAGCGAGAGCAGAGAACATGGAGGAGGGAACACGTTTTTCTCTCTCTTTAGAAAGGCACGTAATTTGCCGTGAGAATCAGCCATCATGACAACCTTCATTTTGACCTCAGACCACCTGCTTTCTTCTTCCTGAAATTTTCTAAGTAGACTGCTACCTCGTTTCTCTTTTTCTTTTTCCCTGGAACTGTTTCTACAATGGCAGATCACGGATCAAGGTCAGACGGCTTCCAGCAAACTGGTGGTGCAGACTCTGAGATGGTATCAACCAGTGACTTCAGTTAAATCTCCTTGTAAAAAATCAATGGAAAAAAGTGGAAGAAAAAATGCTGCTAATTCTTTTTAAGTGTAGACGGTATTTACTGGGTATTTTAGTAGTCATTACTCCCACGTGTGGCCTACCTAATAAGATCCATCAGGTATGCGACATGTCAGTCCACTCCGGGTTTTTTAAATACTCTACATCCATTATTTCATGCGATCTTCACGAAAATTCTTGCAAGGGTTGTGACTGCATCTTCACTGAAAAGATATGGATGTATCCAAAGTCCCAGGTCTAGTAAGAAGTAAGGCATATGTTTAAATTATTTCTACTCCTCCACTGCTTTAGAATTTCTAGAAATGAACAGGAGTCTATAGCCCACTCTAGGAATGAATGATCACCTAGCTCCCTGACCAGCCATTGATGAGAGAGGCGAGACCTGATAAACCTCCCCTGTAGAGGTACCAGGAGCTCAGGCCCGGGAATAGGAACTGCAGATGCTGAAGGTGACCAGATATCAGGGCCACAGATCCAAGGGCTGACCTGGGGCTGTCACAGGAGGGGAAGGTGTCTCACCTGTGCATGTTAAATTAGGGACCCAGAGGAGGTCTGGAGGAGCCAGCCCATTGCCTCGGGCCTTTAAACACAATAACTCAAGGAATAGCATTTTCATCAACCTTGCTTTCAGGTCTTTCCCCAAACCCTGATTAGGGTTGTGTGCCTGGGGCCAAGGTACCCTCCATGCCAGTGTGTGTGTGTGTGTGTGTGTGTGTGTGTGTGTGTGTGTGTGTGTGTCTCCAGCTCAATTAATCTGTGTCGAGAGAGGTGCGGGAGTGATCCCAGCAGAGCCTGGGAAATGATTGCGCTGGAGTGAAACAAAAGGGACCTGCTGGACTGTGACAGCTGATATTAAAATACTACAACTCACTTCATATCCAGAGTCAATGCATTATATTCCTAATAAATAATGGGTTACTGCAGGTTAAGTGTCTGTTGCTGCATTCCAATTGTTGATATTTAATTAGCTCTAAAATTAAAGTGTTCTTTTATCGCCATACTGCTAGGACTGCTTTATTCCTAATTGATTGAGATTAAAGTGTCTCCCAGAGATCCCAGTGTCCCTTTGTCAGCCCAACTGTGAGAGGATTTAATGAAACCGTTTGACATTTCCAAGTGTGACATAAATATCTTTAAATTAAGCAAAAGATGGGGTTTTTTTGTTATATTTTGCAATCAGGGTGCTGATGGGTTGAGGAAACACTTTTTAATAGGGATGAGGTTTTATGAGCAGAATAATGGCTGGGAGATGATTCAGGTTGGTCGTGACAAGGTGGCGGAGGGGTCGGTCATCTTCTGTTGGGGAGACGGTTGGCTTGTAGGAGTTTCTCAGGTTTGAGATGCAGGGAGGGAGGGAGGCAGGAGCCGGCCTTTACCAAGGCCCCTCTGCCTGCCTGCAGGGCAGGTGGGAGAATGGATTTTCACAGAAGGAGGACCAGCTCTGGGGCTCAGCGTGGGTTTGAACCCAGCTCTGCCACTTACTAGCTGAATGACCTTCAGCGAGGGACTCGGTCTGTCTGAATGTCCATGCCCTAATCCTCAGGTGGGAGTAACGGCACCTGCTTCTCAGAGTCGTCGGGAGAATAAACGGAGATTGTGCTGGTGAAAGAACCGAGCCCAGGCTGTGGCCACTGCTTAATAAGTGGTCGCTGCAGTCAGCCCCTTCCGTACAGTTCTGAATGTACGTTTGAAGACGATTCAACTGACCATCTACGAGGAGGGTGGGGTGGGGCTCCCAGCTGGCCCGGGCTCCTTGAAGGTCAGGCTTACTGCTCCGTCCAGCTCCAGACCTGTCTGCCTTGGTGACATCTGGGGCAGGTCTGTGGGCCCCCAGCTGGGCTCAGCACATGGTGTGGCCAGCCCTGTTGCCTGAGGCCCCACCTGCCACTCTCTGTCTAAGTGTCTTGGGCTGGGTCCTCCCACTCTCCTCCCCGACTTAGATCCGGGCCCGGATCCCAAACACTAATGCCCACACCGTCTCTCCTTCAGTCGGCCTCCCTGCATGAGTTACAGATCATAAAACCTAGTGGTTGAAAATGACACGTGTTCATCATCTCACAGTCTCTGTGGCATGGCTTACCTTTTACCCAGGTTCTCTGCTTCAGGGTCTCTCACAAACTAAAATCAAGGTGTTGGCCTGGGCTGGGGTCTCATCCGAAGGCTCAGCCTGGGAAAGACCCATGTCCTGGCTCCCGTGACCCCAGCTGGGGAACTAAAACCACAACCTCAGTCTCCGGAGCACCGTGGTATGAACAAGGAGCTACCTAAGGGGTAACCGAGTCCACAACAGGAGTTCGTATGTTCCACCTGGCCTCACCTTAAACACCGTCATTTGATTTCAGCATTTCTTTCAGATTGCTTAGTCCTGCGTGAATCCAAATGACCAAGTCCTTGTGGCAGGGTGTCTTAGTCTGTTTCTGCTGCTATAACAAAATACCTGAGACTGGGTAATTTATAAACAACAGAAATCTATTTCTCCCGGTTCCGGAGGCTGGGAAGTCTAAGATCAAGGCACCAGCAGGTGTCTGGTGAGGGCCTGGTTTCTGCCTCCAAGACGGCACCTGTTGCTGCGTCCTCCTGAAGGACAACCACTGGGGCTTCACATGCCAGAAGGGATGGAAGGGCCTGGACGGTTCCCTCCAGCATTTTTTATAAGGTCACTAATCCCATTCATGAGGGTGGAGCCCACATGGCCTAATTACCTCCTAAAGGCCCCACCCCTTAATATTGTTGCACTGGGGATTTTCAGCTTGAAATTTGGTGGGGCACAAACATTCAAACCACAACACAAGGGTTGTTTAAAACCAGGTGAGCGAGGAAGGCTGATGTCATTCATTCGGAAGCGATCTTAAAGATTTAATTCCACTCCCAACTATGGCTGGAACCACCTCTGCAAACGGCTGGGTCACCTCCTCTGTAGTTCACCCCACTCAAAGTGGTCTCTGGAAGTTTGAAAGTTTCTTCCTTAATAGAATCGAAGCTGTGTCCTTGTTGCTTCTACCAGTGAGTTTCCGGGCTACTTTAACTCCCCTTGTGATAGTCGCAAGTGCCATTTGTCCAATAGGCTTCTTCCATAGTCTGTGCACACAGTAGAATTGCACTAACTGGCCCTCGTGCTTGGATGCGATCATGTGACCGCTTCTGACCAATGAACTGCGTCATTTCTGGGCTGGGTGTTTAAGCGCTGACATGAGACCCGCTACAGCTGTCTTTTCCCTCTGTGTGGTTACCAGCAACATTCCTGGTGGCGGCCCCTCCTTCGGCCTAGATTCCAGAGCAAGGACGGTGCTTATGCAGGGGCAGACCTGCCCCCACCATGGAAACAGAGCAGGACTGAGAAAGACTTTTGATGCTTGTGCAGCTGAGAGTTTGGAGTTGCTGGCTGCGAGAGCCTACGCTATCCTACCCTTCCTAATGCAACCGCACCCCAGCACCACTCTTCAGTTTAGCCGCTCTGGAAGTTGGGTAAACACTAGGAAAGCCGATGCTTACTTGCAAGGCTACAAATGTTTGCTCCATCGGCAGTTCCTTGGCTGCAGAGGGGCAGTGTGAAGGCTGTGGGAAGCCAGAGGTAACAAGCTGCAAACCTGCGTAATCCCATTTCCCACTGAACATGCATGAAACCTACCGAGAGCCTCGCCACAAAGAACACGGCCTCCTGGAGACGGCACACGCGCTGCGGGTCTGACCCGGGCCCCAGCAGGCGTGAGGTCTCTCCAGCTGCGGCTCGTCGGTCCTCCTTGAGCAAGGCCTGGATCGCAGGGAGAGAGAGTCTGCACTGTGCACGTCACGCTGTTCTCTGCCCGACACACTCATCCGGAAAACAACCCGACTCCACGCGAGAGGGCTAATTGGTACGTGTGTGCACCGTACTTCTGTTCAGCCTCCTTTCTATAACTTTGTTGTTCGGCTGACAAGGATGAGACGGGATACAAAATGTATTATTTTCTGAGTTTTGGACTGTCTGCTAAAAAAAAAAAAATCACTTGGCTTATGAAATTCAAACACATTTATGAAAAATAGCAGATGCCTGTTAAATTGGACAATTAGCTTTGGGAAGAGAAAGCTAATCACAAGCATGGTTCTGACAGCAATTATCTGATCCTGCCTTCCTGGAAACATCAGTGGCTGCTCATTAGCTGTAACACGCATGGCCATTCACACGCACTCCCGCACGCCCGTCTCACGGAGGCAGGTGGCCTGCAGCTTCCTGCATTTCCCGACGTCTCAGCACCATCACTTTGAGGGACCGAAGAAGAAAGACACACAGGGTCCCGTCCCCGGGGAGGCCCGGGCGTGAGCACCCCAATGCCAATCCTCAGAGGCGTCTGCGTGCCCACAGGTAATTTTAAAAAGTAAATGGGGGTCAAGCTCTATCCGGGAAGCCAGTGACAGGCTCTCCAAGGCCCAGGACATAAATTGTGCTCAGACTCTCGCTTCTGGAATGCTTCCTTCCCTCTGACCCTGGCATGCAGGATTTCTACCGCTCTCCAGTCCCAGCACTGGGCCCACGAACACTCTCGCCAGTTGCGTTTGCTGGGCAAGTAGCTTGGCTCCAGGCTAGAGCGAACTTCCCAGTGCAAACTGGGAAAATCCCCAGGGCCAGAAGCCAAGGCAGAGGTGCTCAGGCCCCTGGCAGAGGAGGGACGGAGCCCTGCCTGCTTCCCCCGCCCCAGCACCCGTCCCCCACCGAGGCCCGTGTGCTCTAGGAACCGCACGCCTTGAGATTTGCCAGAATGGGCCCGGGGCTATGGAGGAACCATCCTGACTCAGAGCAAATTCTTGGGACTGAGCCCGTCCTAGACCAGCACCGTGATTACCCCTGAAAGATCCTCTTCCTGCACAGGGGTGGCTCTGCCGCCAGGAGCAAGCCTGAAACCCCGATGGCAGCAGGAGCAATGGCTTTCTGTGGCATTGGCATGTTCCTGCTGAGGACTGTTTTATGTTCTGACTGTCCGTAATGGCATTTAATTGTAATGATTTGGTATTGAATTCCCCTTAACAATCAGGGGAAATGGATCCTGACTGTTTGTAAATGTGTTTTCAAATAATGGGATGATCAAATAATGGGATGATTAGACGTGTGCGTGCAACTCCTCTCTTGGTGTGCCAACAGTGGGGATGCCAGGATGCCAAGCAGCCAGAGAAGGTGGTCTCTGAGGATGTGGGACCCACCCTTGACCTTCCAGGCTGTGGTATAAAGGCTGCTCTCTGCCCCAGGGCCTTCCATCTAATGGCTTGTGGTGGGCTGTGTTATGTGATAAACTGAATGTGCTAATGCGGGTGGGAACTTAAGCCATGATGGTTTGGAAGAATACAGTCCATTAATACTTACGTGATATAATGAATAGTAACAAATGTTATAAATATCACTGCTCTGAGCATTTTATATGCATGATCTAATCTAAGCCTCACACTAATCCAATGAGGTAGGTAATGTTCTTATGCCCCTGATGAGACAGCTGATGCTAAGTAACTTGCTCAAGGTCACACAGACACAAAGTAGAAGACCTGAGATAATTACTACAATATGGTGCTAACTGAAGAGTTGGGTATGATCCAGTGTTGATCAGGGATTGGGAAAGTGTATCAGTTATCTATCGCTAATCCATCTATCTATCTAGTTAACAAATCACCCAAAACATCGCAGCTTAAGACAACACACATTCATTATCTCGCAGTTTCTGTGGGTCAGGTGCCTGGATGTGACTTAGCCAAGTCCTCTGCTTTGGGATTTCTCGCAGGTTGCCATCAAAGTGTTAGCCAGGGCTGGGGTCTCATCCGAAGGCTTGACAGGGGAAGGCTTCCTCCCAAGTTCACTTCTGTGGTTGTCGGCCAGATTCAGTTCCTTGATGTTTTTTGGGCTGAGGGCTTCTGTTCCCAGCTGGCTGTTGGCTGGAGGTATCCTTCACTTGCTTGTCACACAAAGAAAGTCAGCAAGGGAGAAAGTCCACTGGCAAGATGATCTTTTAGAATGAACTCGGAAGTGACATTCATTACCTTTGCCATATTCCTTTGGTTAGAACAAGTCACCAGGCCAGCTTACACCCAGGAGAGGAGATCACACAAGGACGCAGCCACCAGGAGGTAGGCATCATCTTGGACCGTCTTAGCATCAGGCTGCCACAGAGGAGGAGAAGAGCATAGCCAGCTTCAATGCCCGTGACCCACGTCTGAGATTAGGTGAACATCCTGCAAACCTTAGAGTCATGTGTTTCCTCCCTACGTGCAGAGCAATTCGTCCTTCTCCAACTCAACTCCTAGAGAGGGTGACCCCCTGACAGCTTTACCCCTGCCCCTCTCGGTAGACATCGGAATGAGTAGCCCCAGTCTTGTTTCTGCAATGGCGCTGAGTTCTGCCATACGACTTCCCTCCACATGTCCCTAAGCTCCTTCTGCTCCTTAGTGAGGGGTTGATCTGTTTGCTAATGCAGACGTTTACTGAGCATCTACTATGCAATCAGCACAGTGCCCACTAATAAAGACCTAGAGACAAAACACACAGGTCCTAGCTTTGAAAGAGCTCAAGTGCTATTATCTGGGCAGAAGATTGTTTTCAAATGCAACATAGCTCTAGGGAGAGAAGACTCAGGAACATTTTCAATGATAGCCAGGTGACATGTGTGACAGTAGAGGTTAGTACAGGATGCCACAGGAATGCAGGGGAGAGTGGGGGCAAAGAGGCTTGGAAAGGCAGGGCTTTGGGGATCGGCCCCTGCGGGAGGTGACGTTTGAGCTGAGTCTGGAAGGATAGCGAGGAGTCAGGGAGGTGGTGAAGGACAATGCAGGGATCCCCAAAGATACAAAGGTCTGGAGGCTTGAGGGAGCACGGCACTTTTTGGGAACTGGAATTCATCTGGCGGGGCACTCAGTGTGGCAGGGCGAGGGTGCTGCAGGTGGCTGAGAACATGTCCCAGGGATGCTGGCTGCATTCTGGAGGTCTTTGTCCCAGCAAGAGCGCTCACCGTCATTAAATACTTCAGGAGTACTTACACATACCACGTGTGGCCCTAGGCCCTGGGAGGATGGCCACGGCCATGAATAATACTGAAAAGTTCACGGGTTCCCAAGACCACTTCCCTTCTGACACCAACTGGAAAGTTTTGGGGGTCCCCAAGACCACCTCAGGTTCAATAATTCACTAGAAAGACTCACAGAACTCAGCAAAGACATTATACTCACGGTTACAGTTTATTACCGTGGAAGGCTACAGATGCAAATCAGCCAGGGGAAGAGGCACGTGGGGCGGGGTCTAGGAGAGAAGAGGCGTGAGCTGAGCCATCCTCTCCCCGTGGAGTTAGGGACGGCACTTACTCCCCAGCTAACACGCTCTTCTCCCCGCAATCTTTAGACCCGCCTTCCCTGCTCTATTTTGCTCTGAAACACAGATCATCACCTAACCTCTTATTGTATGTTTACCCATCTGTTTTTGCAGGCGGCCTCCCCCGCAGAAATGGCGGCTGGGCGAGGACAGTTGTGCTCACTGCAGTAGCCGGGGCAGAGTTTGCAGTGATGGACGTTTGCTGAATGAATCCCCACTCTGTCCATACTCCGCCCCGTCGCCTTTCAGGAGCTGCTTCCGCAGACCGCGGGGGGTCATGGTGCGGCGGGGCTCTCGGGAGCACAGGCAGGTGCCGCGGCAGGGCAGCACGAGTTCCTGGGGCAGGGGAGCGAGCCACACTCAAGCAGGAAACAAATGATTTCACCCCTAGGAGCACAGGTAAGAATCATTGTCCGCTCTCCAGGTGTTTAAATATTACTCTGTGGTCATTTTCCAAGCAAAGCGAGCATAGCAGGACTGCAGGCTCGATGTGGTTAAATCATTGTCAGGGCTGGAACTTCTGCCCACGCGAGTCTTCCCCTCACCCTGGAGACCACCTAGAGGAAGGGGGAGAGGCTTGAGGACAAGGGATGGCCCAGTGCTCTTTGGACATTGTGTGCCTGCCCCTAGCTGGACCCAGCACACGCACACGCACATGCACACGCACACACACACGCACACACACGCACACGCACATGCACGCACACATGCACACACACGCGCACATGCACACACACACACACACGCACATGCACACGCACACACACACGCACACAAACCTAGTAAAAAGGGTGGGGTGAGGCCCATGGATATGAGACCCAGATGACCTGGCTTTAAATCCTGGCTCTGCACTTACTAGCTGTGCAGCCTTGGGCAAGTTATTCACCTCTCTGGTCCTCTGTTTCCTCATTCTAGAATGGGGGCAATAATAATGGTAGGTAATCATGGGACTGTTGCGAGAATTAAATGAGTTAATATAGATAAAGTGCTCAGGCAAGCATCTGACATGGACAGGTTACGTATTCCTTATCTGAAATGCTTGAGACCAGAAGTATTTTGGATTTTTTTTCAGATTGTGGAATATTTGCATTATATACTTATGTTTAGCAGCCCTAATCCAAAAATCTGAAATCAGAAATGCTCCAATGAGCATTTCCTTAGAGCATCGGTGCTCAAAAAGTTTCGGATTTTGGAGCATTTCAGAAGCGCTTGTTCATTTGTTGGCTGTTATTTTAACTGGGTGCTTTCCCTGTGTCAAGCAGGACCCATGGAGGACCTCATCAGCCCTGATGAGCAGATGCAGATGCCAAATCTTGGTAGGCTTAATCACCCGCATCCCAGGTCACATGCCTCGTTGAGGGCAGAGACGCAACTTAAGACAGGCAGTGGGGCTTTGGTGCCACCTGCCCAGGGGCCCTGGGACCTGTGGCCTCCTGGTGGCTGCCCATGTTGACTTTCCTCTGCCACCCGCCAAGCGTAGTGACAGGCTATGAATTCAGCCTGGGGCTCGGGAGGCAGAGGAAGAGTGGGGCTGGGGGGCCCACAGGGCAGGGGACTCCCCAGAAAACGCACATCCCAGTGTCCCTTGCACCCAAAGCGGACACAAACCCACTTCCCCAGGATTCAGGTTCCCTGTCTTGCCCCTTCTGGCATGACAAGATGGGGTAAGTCAGGGCGTGAAGACAGTTACGAGTAAACAGGGCAGGCAGAGAGCGAGGAAGGGGCCGCCCCCAAGCAGCGTGCACGAGCTCAGACACGCATTCTCAGCAGACACTACTATTCTTATCGATCTACCCAGTTTTCAGAAGCAAATTGATCTTGGCTTTTAACAACTTATCTAGGACAGAGTGGTCTCTGGGAAGCCTTTCCACATGGTGGGCAGCCTGGGGTGGCCGTGCTTGAGCACACATAGCCACAGACCTTGAAGGTCTCCCAAGTGCCCAGGCCAGTGGCAGAGCCTCCAGCCTCAGCTGGGCTGCCGGGGCCTCCACGCTCACCTGCAGTTGGGACAGGGCAACAGGGTCCCCAGAGGGCCTCGGACCCTCATGGCCGGGAGGGCAGGGGCAGCGTCCCAGGGGAGGGAAGAGTGGAGGTGGAATGGAACAAGGCTCAGCCTTGGCTGGGCAGGGAGGAGAAGTCCTCCACGACAGATGAGACCTGGAGATTTGGGGCCGGCTCAGGGAAACAGACACCTCCCCATGAGGCAGGGGGAGGGGACTGGGAAGGACACATGTCCAGGATAATTCTGCAAAACAGCTGGGTCTCCTCTCTCGGAAGCCCAGCCCTGGGGGAAGCATCTGCCCCTTTGAGAAGGGGTTGTTGCCAAAAAATGTCAAGACCATTTACTTATAGAGCAGGTGACAAAAGCGCCTCTCTCCAGTGATTAAGCGGGAGGATGGCCATTGGAAAGCAAATATCCCCGTGTCCCTGGGCAGAGTGGCCGTGTCACCTGCTTCTGCCTGGGCACCATGAATGAGGATAATTGTGGGGTCCTCCCGGGTCCTGCTGGCGGTTGCCATGGCAGAAAAGGCACAGGTGGGTGGGCTTGAGACCCAAGGAGACAGGGAGCCCGCAGGCTCTGGGACGTTGGGGCACGGCATTGTTATCGCACCTGCATGCGCAGAGAGACAAGGGCCATGTCTCTTAATAAAGGAAGGGAGGTGAGAGTTATTACCCGTCACATGAACCCAAGATGAAATCTAGCAGCCCGAGGTGGGCATTCACCACTGATAAAAATCTGTCTCCCTGCCAGCGTAAAGTGCT
>RJWJ010027961.1:0-21773 GCA_004363605.1 Indri indri
AAAAAAAAAAAAAAAGAGTGGCTTTTAGTGTTCTAATAGGCAAACTGTTCTTTGCAGGAGCTCTTGCAAATGAATAAGAAAAACCCAACACCTACTGAAAAATGGGTAAAAGACACAGTTCATAAAAGAAGAACTATAGACACATAGATCAAAGAAATCAAGATTGAAACCAGATGTCATTCTTTACATGTCATAGTGGCAAAAGTTAAAAAAAAAAAAAAAAGTCTAGGAATGGCAAGTGAGGTTAACACATAGTTTTCTTTCCTTGTGCTTAGTCAGTTTTCCTGGAAGGAATTGGGAAGCTATCCCCCGTCCCATTTCTTACCCAGAGGGCTGGGAAATAATCGGCCTGTGAATTTTTCAGAGGCTAGCACCTTTTTGGAGGAGAGTTCTTTGCTTTTGTAATTTTCTCCATTCGTTTATGTTACTTAGTCAAGTTTTCAAAGAATAGTTTACCTAAAAAAAAAAAAAGACCCATTTCATCAAGATTTTCAAGTACATACATGTGTTTCTTTTGTAAGTCCTTAAAAGTACAAACAAAATGTAAAAGCGTGAGGAGTACAGAGTGTTTCGTGTTGGCCATTGTTTTCAGAGCTATTTGTCATATTCAGGAAGCATCCTTTCAAATTGCCTTGAAGAGGTTTTTGTTTTTAAATCAGGAGGAGGTGTTTTTGTCAGCCGTTTTGGCATCTGCTGAATTGATGGAATGATTTGGCTGCTCAGAGGTCCTGGCCTGTGTATAATGTTGGCCCTGGGGATCTAGCCTTCCTGCTTTTGAAGCCTTAACATCCTTTTTAAAGGAAATGATGGTGAGCGTCAGTGGTAGGTGTTAAATAACATGGTAAAATACAGAGATGACAGTGCTACATTACTTTCCCCCAAATTTTTTGGTGAATGTTTTTTATGTCTGTGAAATCGAAGTCTGGAAACTACATCATACAGTCCTTACTTTTGCAAACCCAAATTAAGAAGCAGCATAAACACTGAGCAGCTTTTTTGAGTTCATCGTGGCTGTTGGGGGGACAGTGAAGTGGCTATCGTGCCGTTTCCTCTGACCTGCTCCACAGGCCAGGCTTTGATCTCAGCCCTGTAGCCTTGTGTGCGAAGGGCAGTTCTCATGTTTCCAGAGTGTGGTGGAACCTACAAAGGGGAGGGTGTGTCCTCTGGGCATTCTGCTAAAAGTTCAAGGATGCTAGCTTTCTGATAACTCAGTCTTGTTTTTGTTTGTCGAGTGGTTCTTTCTCACTTAACTCCTTCCTCAAAGATTCCTTTCTCAGAAATGCATTTACGTTTTTCCAGTATTAGAACTTCTGACCCAGTTCTGTGGTTTCTCTGGAGTACTTGTTCAGTGGAGTAGAAAGCCAAGTCCTTCCAAACACTCATCTTACCAATCAGCTTAGAAAAATACTTTCTAAAAAGAAATCTTTAAGCAGTCATAGTACTTTCACTCACTCTTTTAGAATTTTTCAGTGGTTTGTAGCTAGAATGATATTCCGTTAATTTGCAACTTTGTCCTTATGAAACCTTTCATAATTAATATTTACTAGTTTTTTAAAGGATTTACAAAAGAAGCATGCACATGTTGGAAAATAATTCAACCTTGTTGGAATGGTATAAATTGGGAAAGTCACACAATATCTTGTACCTACCACCCCCCTTTCAAAGCAGCTTGATGTGTGTCCTTGCCAGCCCTTTTCTGTGTACACAGATATGCGCTATATAATTATTCTTTTAATAAAAGTGGAATCATAGTGTATGTATTGTACAACCTGCATTTTTCAAAGAACGATATACATTATTAAGGTTTATTTAACTGAAAGTAAGCCATTCTTTTAAAGTGCTTTTTTTTTTTGTTTTTTTCATGTTCTTTCCATTATTCTTCTTGACTAATCTTGATTGATGTCACCTTTGTGCATCCCTTCTGACTTTGTAGATTTTTATTTATTTAATTTAATTTTTTTTTTTTTTTTTTTTTTTTTAGAGACAGGGTCTGGATCTGTCGCCCAGGCTGCAGTGCAGTGGTGTAATCATAGCTTGTTGTAACCCTGACTCCCTGGTCTCAAGCAATTCTCCTGCCTCAGCCTAACACACCTGGCTAATTTTTTAATGTTTTGTAGAGATGGGATCTTGCTATGTTGCCCAGGCTGGTCTCAAACTCCTGCCTTTCAAGTGATCCTCCTACCTCAGCCTCCCAAAGTGCTGGGATTACAGGTGTGAGCCACTGTGCCTGGGCCTGACTTTGTAAATATTTAATAAACATAGCTTAAAATAGATTTATGGTTATGAAGATTATGTTTTGAGACATAAGTTACTTTTCTTTTTTTTGCCTTTCATGTGAAATACCTTTTAGAAAGGTAAAAACATAAATTTCTCTGTTCATATTCTAATCACTTAAGGTGAGTAGTGTTTTTTTGTGCCAAACAGCAAAAGACCAGTGTTTAGTTTCTGAAATAAAAAAGTACAGGCTCACCAAAGGCTCATTGAAGGCAGGACTGGTACATGTCTGATGGCATCTGATGCTTATTTACCTCAGGGCCATTGGTGAATGCTGATGCTAACTCACCCACAAACAAATGGTAAGAGTCTCCACAGTATTTTCCAGCAAGAGTCTGGCTTCACTGCTGGTTGCTTCCTGCGTTTTTCTTGACGGTGGAGGGCCAGGCGTGTGGTTGGGGCTGCCCTGACTGTCCCTGAGACAGCTGCTGACTCAGGCTCCGGGTTCTTTTTATTGTGAAAATGTATGTGCAGGTACATGTTCATTTGATGAATAATAAAAGGGACACCTGTGTACCTACTGATAACCTAGCATAAGAGATAGAACACGGCTAGCTTTCTGAGAAGCATCCTCCCCATGTATTAATACATTTTTAAGAGGCTTTAAAAGAAGGTGATTTTTGAGTCTTCTCATATTCTCTCCCCTTTTTCCCCACAAACACAGTGCTTTTCAGTTTATTCTAGCGGTGGTATTTGAGGCAATGTGGAGTGGTAATTAAAGGCGGGGGCTCTGACCCCTACCCTGTCATATCTCTGACAAGCTCTGGGACCTTGACTAGGATGCCTCATGCCTCTCGGATTTTCTTACCTATAACATGTGGGCCAAGTAGTTCCTGAGGGTTCTTGTGAAGGTGAAATGATGCAGGCATGACACATAGCATGATGCTTGGCACATTGAACTAAAATTGTCTTTAAAAAGGTTGTTTTTTTCTTAAATCAAGATCCTATGCTAGGGAACACGGAGTTAAAAAATTATCAATGAAGAAAGCCTAAGTGCAAAATTGCTTTTTTACAGGCGTTCTAATATGCTGTCTTCTGAAATATTTTGTGCAAATGGAGAGTGTTTTCTTAAGGGAACTGAGGGGCCAGTTTGTGACCCTGCCCAGGGATGTGCTAGAGCGTTAGAGACATCCCGTAAGAGTGAGGAAGTGATAGAGCAAGTTCTAGGATTGGGCATGGTTGATGGAGAGTGCCTCCTGCTTGGTTTATTATTCCTTTCAATATTAATTTACCATTTGCTTTTCTCTAGCTAGATCTTGACTCCACTAACTGGAACTCCTCGTGCGGCTTTGAGCTTGGGGACCTCGGCGCACAAGCAAATGTAGCTCAGCAACTTGTAACGGAAAGCATATGGACAGGTCCACGCGACATCATTTAGGTGCGTCTAAAACATAGTCTCCAGTTGTGTTTCACGATAGAATTGCACTGACAGCCCTTAACCCTTAGAACCATTTTATATTTGACCTCACCCTTTGTACGTGTCAGGAATGGTCCAAATGCACAACCTGGGAATAATAAATTGTTAGGTTAATGCTAATGATAAGGTAATGGACTTCTTTAGGCCAAATTCCATGTAAGTAGATTAAACTAGAAAATAAACAGGCACAGTCTTGCCACTTATATTAATTGCAAGGTGGGAGGTAGATATTTTCAGTTTTCTTTCCATGCTTTTGACTTTTTTATCATCAGCAAACATTTGTTGAGTACTCACTGCTACTGGGGCCCACGGTCAGGGTTACACGTGAGGACCCTGAGGGTAAAGAGATTTAAGAACTATTCCCTCACCCCTTTTCCAGCATTCTCTGCGGTTCAGTGAGACTAAGCACAAGTAGATTACTGAAGAGGATTTCCTTTTTCCTTCTTTCTGTACCCTCTCCATCCCAAAGCTTGATGAATATTTTGGTTATTTTTGTGAAACTTCTGAGGATAATAGCCTAGTGGTAAGATTGTTGGGCATAGTACATGAGATTTTTAAATTTTAAGATTTTGATAGATATTGGCAAGTTGTCCTACAGAGAATCTGCAAGAATTTACACTCCTACTGATACATTCTCTCATAACTTTGTCTTGTCAAAACTAAATTTATAAATTAAACCCCCAAAAAACAAACAAACAAACAAAACCCCAAACCTACATTTATTCACAGTGGTGAATGTAAAATGTTATGTCAATGTTATTTTTATTTACTTACTTCTATATACCATAAGATTCACATTTATGTGTATACTTATAAGAAGTTTTACCAGTACGTAGAGGGGAGCATTCCTTTTTAAAGTGTGTTACTTTTGTTTTCTAATAAAAGAAGTCTATGATTACTATTTTAAAAAAATAACAAAACACTTTGGAAATCCTAAAAATTAGGAAGAAGAAAATATCCTTGGTCCTACCACCTAATGATACCACTAGGGCCATTTTTGTATATTTCTTTCCATTATTTTTGCTTCCTGGGTATAGCTTCTTTTTCCATAAGGCATCATCATCAAATTGCATGTCTTCCATTTTTGTTGGGTTTTTTTTGGGTTTTTTTTTTTTTTTTTTTTTTTTTTTTTTTTTTTTTTTTTTTTTTTTTTTTTTTTTTTTTTTTTTTTTTTGAGACAGGGTTTTGCTTTGTTGCTTGGGCGAGAGTGTAGTGGCATAGCTCGGTAGCAGCGCTCACTCCTGGGCTCTAGCCATCATCCCGCCTCAGCCTCCCGGAGTGCTAGGATTGCAGGTGTGTGCTACCATGCCTGGCCATGTCTTCCATTTTTAAAAGTAACGTTTATTAAGGATGGAAGTGAGGAAGAGAGTTCTCTCTGGGGATACCTGCAAAATAAATGGTCTCCCAACTCTGAGTTTCAGTTGTTACCTTTCTGTTTTAATTCACAAATCTCTTTTGCTCTGTTATTTCTTAGCTTCTGTCTCAAATACCCGGTAGTCTCCAGTGGGCACGAGTTGAATGTACACATCACCAAATTCAATGTAACACATCCTGTTTTCATTTTTCGCCTTGTCAAGCCCATTTCTTTCCTTATTTCTGAAGGGGACACCTTGTTCTTTCCTATAGGTCATCTTTGACACCGATTCTTGGATTGTTTTCTTTGAAATGGCTCCCTTTATTCATCCACTTTTCTCATTTTGGCACGTCCATCATTGCAGTTGCCAACTCGTTCTCCTTGGATTAACGTCACGGCCTCTTGCTCTTCCATTTGAGATTATCCTGAGGTAGAGGACTGCTCTCCTCACCTGACCAGAGACTCAGGTTTCATGGAGCTGTGCTGCATTGACACTTGGCTGTGCACAGCTCCTTGGGTCCTGGGAGAGGTTTTCTTCTTCCACTGGCCCTGGGTGCTGTGGTTGGGCTGGTGCGGTCAGTGCCCCAGAGACTCATCGTGTGCTCCCCCGCCCCCCAACTCTGGACCTTCTTCTGGCCTCTCTCTTAGGACTTCAAGGCTGACCCTAATCCCACTTTCCAAAAGTCATTTCTGGCGGATTTCAAGCCTGAAGTTCGTGTTTCCCTGAGCTCATGCATGGCTCAATGTTGTGCTTTTCTTCTCTTACTCAGTAGTTGTCTGGCTCTGTCCAGTTGGGTGGCAAATTGCTTCAGGTGTAGTGTGTTTCCAATTACTGCTTAAACCATTGTCAGTGGTCAGGAAACTAGTTGAATGGTTGGTTTCATTCCATTCGCTTTGAGATTATCAGCACAAATCCTAAAATACCAAGCTTTCAGTAAACTGAGAAAAGAGAAGGCTTGCTTGTACCTTTCATTTTTGTCATTAAGAACATAGAGGTGACAGGTCAGTGCCTGGCTTTCCTAGCTGAGATCATCCGCTCTGCTGAGTGCCTGGAGCCTGCAGACCGAGCGCCTCATTCTGCTTCAGGCACATTTTAGAAGCTACTAGAACTCCCACAGATGCAGCGGGACTTGGTTATAAACTGGGTCAAAAACTTAAGAGCAGTGAGGAGAAATTTCTGTTTTATTGGTGCCTGATTTCCAAGAAGCCTTGCTGTATCTGGAAGTTCTGGTGTTTTTGGTTTACAGACTCTGCAATTGACGTCAATGTCTCGCTTTCTCATTACCAGACATGTTATATGAAAATGTTGTGTTGCTTATGGTTTGATCAGTAGCAACAAGAGAATCAAATATTTACCAGAGAGATTGGTTAGTTACAAAAACCATGTAAACACTGATGGTGATTACAGAGCTTATATAAGAAGGTAAGGAAAGAAGATGGAACAGTTGTATAACGGTTACTATGAAAGAGATTCCAAGCAGATTAGAACAACTCTGGCCTTTCAATTGGATATTTGAAAAAAAAAAAAGTCAGCATGTTAATGTTGGATTGAGACCAGCTGTTTATAAAATGTCTAAGTCGTTTGCTGACTTTCTGTACGGTATGGAAAAAAATCTCATCAATAAGCTAGTCTCATGACTTCTAATGGTAATCCTTTTTAAACACAGGTATTATTTTGTTTTAGGTTTGTCATACAAAACTGGAACCTACAATTCAGTGGTTATAAAGCCCTTTAGGATTTGAGTAGTGTTTACCCTTGGCTGTGCCTTGTGTTTTATTTAGTTTTCTTTGGCTGGTTCTGGGCTTCCAGCGAAGAGCCCCTGACTCCAGTCCTTCTGACCTTTTAGTTTGTGCTTGTCATTAGCACGTGATTTCTGCTTTGGCCTCTCTCACATCTGGTTCCTTCCCTCCTCCAGTTCTACGTGTGTGAAAAATTAGGGTATGGCATCTGCTCACCACGATGCAGACTATCCATTGTGTAGGATATTAATTACAGGGTTTGTTTTGATGTTTGGACTAAGATATATGGCCATGTCTGTGTGTGGGTATGTGCGTGTGTAAAATCAAAGGATTGGAAGTTTACACACTCTTGGGATGTTCTCTCCTCCCCTGTCCTCCCCTCCAGGGTCTCACTCTGTCCCCTGAGCTGGAGTGCAGTGGCACGATCACAGCTTACTGCAGCCTTAAACTCCTGGGCTCAAGTGATCCCCTTGCCTCAGCCTCCCCAGTAGCTGGGGCTACAAACGCTTTCTTTAGAGTAGCGCCGTCCAATACAATTGTAACGGGAGTCACATATGTTTTCTAGTAACTACATTAAAGTAAAAAGAAAGAGGTAAAATTAATTTTAGTACTGTATTTTATAAGCTAATATGTAAAAAAGTATTTCAGCATGTAATGAGTACAACAGTTATTAATGAGATAGTTTACATTCTTTTTTTCTCATAGTAATGCTTCGAAATCTGGTGTATATTTCACACCCATGGCATGTATGAGTCGGACTGACACGTGCCAGGTGCTCAGTAGCCACCTGGGGCTCGCTGGCTCCTGTATTGGGTGGCACACATTGGGTAGACCCGCATTGCTTTATTTACCACTGAGTAATGTTTTCAACTTCTTAGCTTTGGAATTTTTGGGTGTTTCATAATGTAGGCCACTTCCACTTCAGGGACCGCGTCATAATATGTACTCATAATTAGATGATGTGCCTACAGCTTCCCCTTCCTCACCTTTTTCCTGTCAAATTTAGAGGTCTTCTGTTGCCTGGTAATTGCTTCTGAACCAGTTCAACACATAAGTTAATTCCCCTCTTCCCCCCAAAAAGAAGAAAACATCTTAACATATTTTAAATTAATACATATATATTTTAGTAATTTCTTTTTTACCCAAGAATCACAAATAATGTTCTGTAGCTTATAATTTTAGACAAGTTAAAGTTTAGGATCCAATGAATGGGCCTCATGTCTTTTCAAATAAAGAATTGAAGACCTAGGCATTGTGAAGAAGTATAGTAACCAATGTTAGATAAAAATGGCCTTTGGAAGAGTTGAGATCCGAGGATAAAAGGATTAGAGGACATACAGGAAAATCCTTGAACGCCGTAGGTTTGCAGAACGTGAAGTGCCTGCCTTCTGACTGCGCCTTTGGTTTTCTTAGTTTCTCAGGTGCTGCCAGCAAGTCCTTGGAAATGAGGGACTTAAGCATCTGGTTACTGGGAAACGCTGGCTCCCTGCTGCCTCCGGGAGCACAGTAGCTATATCAATAGCTCAAGCTTCGGCTTTAGCTTTCATTTCTCTTCTAGTTTGTCCTGCCCGTGTTTTTATTTTAGAATTGTCTTTAGACAAAGACTTAGAGTTTCAAAAATTATGAAAGAAATACATACACACTATAGAAAAATAAGGGCAAAAAAAAAAATCACATATAATCCCATCATCTGGAAGTAATCACCATTTTGGTGTTTCCCTCCATTTTCCGTGTGTTCACACTGAAATGGGATTATCAGGTATGTTTTGTGACCTGCCTTTTTCTCCACTCAGTGGTAACACTCAACACGCTGCCACGTTAGTTACTGATATTTTAATCCCCACAATTATTCTATTATAGGAATGAACCTATGTTTAAACCAGCTAGTCTTCTATTTTTAGGCATTAATATTTTCCCCTCCAGTTTTGAATTATGCTAAGTACTATTTTAATGAACACTCTCATAATGAAAAATTTGAGCCTATTTTAATAGGATAAATTCCTTAAGAGTAAAATTGTTGGGTCATGCCCAGAGGCTGTGTGTATTTTTAGAGCTTTTGATTGATGATGTTAAATGACCATCTAGAAATGTTATGCCAATTACTACTCCCACTAACAGTATATTCAAGTGCTTGCCTGCTAAAGGGACATTAAAAAATTAGTAAATTTATGACTTGTTGAGTGAGTTATAAATTACACATTTTAATTTTATTCTTTTTTTGGATATTTCACATTTTTTTTTTTTTTTATAAGAACACTTACACATGATCATATTCCCATCAGTAAAACAGAGACTCAAAATAAAGGAATCTTGGCTGGGAGACCAGGGAGACCCTGCCTCTACAAAAAAAAAAAAATTAGCAGGCATGGTGGCATATGCCTGTAGTCCCAGCTACTCCAGAGGCTGAGGCAGGAGGATTGCTTGAGCCCAGGAGTTTGAGGTTATAGTAAGCTATGTCACTTGATTGTGCTACTGTACTCCAGCCTGGGTGACAGTGAGAGACCCTGTCTTTAAAAAAATAAATAAATAAAGTAAAATTAAAAGAATCTTGACAGTCTTAGATATTCTTACAGCCAAGTGGATTGCTTTTAAATGTGTCTGGCTGAGGGGTCCTCAAGCCAGCATGCCAGAGAGCTTGCCTTCCTGACCCAGCAGCTTGCTGGATACGTTTTTGAGTACACCTTTCACTCTCTGAACTCTTAGTTTTTGCTAGCCACAATTTAAGAACCAGAAAGATCCAGAAAACATTGATCCCTCCCTGCATGAATTTGAGAAAAGCATAAATTTGCATAAGGAAGAATACTTGGCATGAATTGTGCTCATTGCCTTGGGAACAGCAAAGAGTGTAGTGAGCCGTTTAGATTTTGGGGGTTTTGAAAAGGATTTGCTGAGGAATTGATATTTAAACAGAGATCTGTCATATGACTAGGAATTATCCAGGTGTTGCAGCATTTCCAGGTAGAGAGAATAGCAGGATGTGTCTTCCAGCTTTAATTCAGTGACACCTGTCAGTTTTTAGGTCCATACCAGTCTGGGAGACCCCTCCTTACCTACATGCCACCCTTTAGCAATTTGGTGGCCATTCTTTCTGCTGTTTCGATGTTGGCTCCTGGCTTGCCACTTTTCTTCCCACTGCGTCTTCTAGCATCATCTTTAAATTGTTCGATTATCTGGCCCCTGGGCCTCAGTGTCCCTTCACCTTCATCTTTTGCAGGGAGCTTTACTTCCAGTTCACTCCAGCTTTCCTGGGCCCTGAGATCTCCCAGATCTCAGGGTACTTTGGGGATCTTGAGCTTGGCGAGCTTCCTCTCCTCCAGGGTCCTGTTCCCTGGCCCTTCTTACCTGCCATGGATTCCACAGGTAGTCACGTGACTGTCATTCTACCAGCATCGTGTTCTCACTCTTTGAGCTGCTCTTGTAACTTGTCAAGCTCCCTCAGTGGCCCAGTCCTACTATTTAATTTTTCTGTCTCTCTTTTTTTGGATTGGTTGAACTCTGCTGGAGAGAAACCAGATAACAAGGTGACTTTCTCCATTTCACATTTTTATTTGAGTTCTGGGCTCAGAACTGGACCTTGATTTTTTTTTGGGGGGGGGGGGGGTGGTAATATCCTTTTATCTTATTCCTTTTCCCATAGTAACCTCTGTCTAATCCTGTACCCAGCCTTTTTACTCTCAACCATGACCTTTACTTCTTAGTTCATTAAGAAAAGGAGTCATCAGATAAGCACTCCCTTAACTTCCTGCCTCTTACCTCGTGGTGCATTGCGTAATGATAACTGTCTGTACACCGCCCTGCCCGCTGGACTCCACCGCAGCTGTGAGGCAGTCACTACGGATGGTCTGCGTGGAACTGTCCTAACACATTCTACAAGTTTTCCTACCAAGGTTACATAAGAACTGCTTATCACTCCCTGTGGCATAGTTAGAACATGTTTGTGTTTTCATAGAAGATGGGATTTTGGAAGCCAACACTTAAAGGGGGTAGGTTAAATCACCTTGCACGATAGGAGAGCTCATTTGTTGCACAGTTAGGGCTAGAATCGTGATCACGTCTTCAGTGGCCTTTCCTTATCTGAAATAAAAATACTTTAAATAGATTCTCCTTCCCCCCCAAAACAGATGATGTGTCTACATGGAACAATCCAGAAGGTGCCTGAGGACAGGTCAGGAGAGCTCCCTTCTCTGGAGGCAGCCCTGTTTACCAGTGCTGGTGCGTTCCTGTTGTGTATCCTCCTAGAAGCAGTCTTTAGTTAGAAGTTTGTTTTTAATTGTGAAATTTCAAATGTAAAGAAAATGAAAGAGTGAACACTTGAGTATATGCCAGATACCCAGATCTAATAAATCAGAACCCTTTCTTATTTTTAATTTAGGTTTTTCTTATTTAAGAAAATATTTGAGATACCTTCTTTGTACCTTTGCTAATCTTATCTCCCTTTCTCTTCCTCCCAGAGGTGACTTTGCAGTCCATGTTTATACTTTTGTATTACACGTTTCTGATTCTTAAAAATTTACATCTGCAATGGAATATGTTACATGTTTCTGTATCTATAAACCAAAATATAGTACTGACTGCATGATTTAAAACTTTACATAAAAGATGGGGTGTGTTCTGTCCCATAGTTATAAATAAAGCCTCCGTAGGCCCGGCACCGTGGCTCACGCCTGTAATCCTAGCACTTTGGGAGGCCAAGGCAGGAGGATTGGTTGAGATCAGGAGTTTGAGACCAGCCTGAGCAAGAGCTAGACCCCGTCTCCACTAAAAATAGAAAAAATTAGCAGGGCAACTAAAAATAGAAACAAAAAATTAGCCAGGCGTGGTGTCGAGTGCTGTAGTCCCAGCTAGTAGGGAGGCTGAGGCAGGAGGATCACTTGAGCCCAGGAATTTGAGGTTGCTGTGAGTTAGCCTGACGCTGTGGCACTCTGGCCCCAGCAACAGAGTGAGACTCTGTCTCAAAATAAATAAAGGAAGAAAGAGACAGAGAAAGAGAGAAAGAAAGACAAAGCTACTGTAACATTTATAGGTTCTTGTCTGAACATAAGTTTTCATTTAGCTGGGTAGACACCCAGGAGTAGTATTGCTGGGTCTTAGGGTAAATGTATGTTTAACTTGATAAGAAGTGACCAAATAGTTTTCCAAAGTATTATACTTGTTACCAGTTTACATACCCACCAGGGTATATGAGAGTTCCAGTTACTCTGTGTCCTGTCAGCACTTGGTATTTCTCTTACCAGTTTTTGTTTTAGCTGTTCTAATAGGTGTGGCGTATAGTTTTTTTTCAGTCCAAAGGATGAAATTTAAAAATCAGATTACATTTTATTTTTGTTCTTCTTGGTCTTGAATGATCTCTTTAGTTTTTCTTCTTTAATTTATAATCAGGGCATCGTGTTAGGGTAAGCAAATAATGATAAAGGAATGGTATGGTACAACATAACATTTGCAAGCCCTTCTAGTAAATTCGATAAATGGATTTTCTTGCTGAGAATTAATAAGTTCATTAACTTATTGAATCTTTGATTTACTAGTTGGACTTTTTTCATTTTTATCTCTGGAAAATATGTATTAAAACTTTATCGTGAAGAATGTTAGGTTTTCATGTGAATGACACCACCCATCTATCTGCGATTCCCCTTGCCCCTGTGTTTGAATGAGGTTTAATTTGAGGATGCTTGTTCCATTACTAAAAACAGAAGTGCAAATACCACAGGTGTAGGGCAACACTCTTATTTTACAGAGACATTTTTGGCCCACTGCACTTAGACCACTGTACATGGTCTGCAGTGAAGGTTCCAGACTCCCTGTTCAGTGCTGTTTTCCACCAGCCCTCATGATCCACTGCAGGGTGCTCACCAGGACACACTGTAATGTCAGTCTTGAGCTTGAAGGGCGTAGTTCTCATGGTGGATTTACTTTGATAGACGGATGAACTGTTTTTACCACTTTGCCGGAATTCTGGTGTGTGCTTCTCAGCACACATTCTGAATTCATGCCATGAGATTATGGGTAAGAGGCCAGTCTTAAAAGTGTCTGCCAAAGAAGCCAATTTAATAAGTCTTTGACAGTCCAGGTGAACAATGAATTTATTCATCTCACCCACTTACCTGTATCACAAACCTTCCATTTGGTCCCTCTGAAGGAAAATAACTTCAGCGCTCCCACCACACCCCCAGGACTAAAATATGTACTGATCTAGTATTTCCGTTAAAAAATTTGGTGACTGGGGTTATTCCAAAGGTGTCGCCTTGTAGTGTTCTTTTCCGATTTTCTCTCTACGTGTGTGTGTGTGTTTTAAATATCAGATTTCTTTTTTAAAATGTGCACATTATAGTTTACTTAAATACAATTCTTTAAAAAAATGTAGGATTTCTTCTTAAAATGTGAATCTACATATGTGTTTTTTTTTTTCCATGCTAGTCTTCTCTGTATTGTTCCAATTTTAGTATATGTGCTGCCGAAGCAAGCACATGTGTGTTTTGTTTTAAGGGTATGTTTTTGGATGTTCTAACATACCCAAATAACAAAATAGAAGCTGCTTTCTTACATAGTCTGGCCCTCTTTCCTTCATTCTTAGAGTATTGATTCCTTCTAAAATGGTTCCTGTGGCCAGGGGAAGACGGAAGTGAGGGGAGGGCCTGCTTCCACTTACCCCATTGGCCCAAACTGGTGCCATCTAGCTGCAAGGGAGGCTGGGAAATGTTCCCTTAATTTAGTTGGTTGTGTGCCCGGGTTAAAACCGATGATTTTATTAGTTGAATTATTGAGAGGGAAGGGCCCTTGGAAATGCCTGGTGGTCTCTGACACCGCTGTTAATTTTCGAAATATAGAAGTTGCCAGATGAATAAAAACAATCAATAATCACAAGCAAGTTGGATAGGAAATGAAAATGTGTTTTGTCTACTTTTCTGTGTGTTTGAAATTTTCCAAAATAGGTTTTTAAAAACAATTTTATATTTTATGACCAATTAAATCTTATAACACTAGAGGGTGCTGTTAGTTAATTTGCTTTTAGAATTTACAGACTCCCTCATCTCCGTTGTCTTTATCACAGAATCAGGGAAGTTTTTGTCCAGCTGATGATCCTAAATCTCTTTTGTTTTCCTCAGTTTTACATCAGTAGGGGCACTGCAAATGTCAATATCTAACATTTGGAAAGGCAGAAGTAGGTAATCACCAAGTGTGGAATTTTTAAAAAAAAAACATAATTTAGACTGTGTCCATAAAAGGAAAATATAAATGAGATATTAGTCAAATTAGATATTTTCAGACACATAATTATTTCTGAAGAATTAAACTTTTTTCCCTGTACTCATTCAAGTTTAACATTTTAGTTGTTTTGTCTTATTTTTTGTCCTGAATTTACTAACCATACATAGGTACTAAGAATTCATTTTTCCTTCTAATATAATGGAAGGGGCATAACTAAAATGTAGACAATACAGATAAACAATGAAACACCTGTATTCCCACTTTATAGAGATTACGACCATAAACTGCTTGGTGCATAGTTATCTGTATAATTGCACATGTGTATATACAACATTTTAAAAAAGTTTAAATGAGGCCAGGTGTGCTGGCTCATGCCTGTAATCCCAGCACTTTGGGAGGCTGAGGTGGGAGGATCACTTGAGGCCAGGAGTTTTGAGACCAGCCTGGGCAACATAGTGAGATCCCATCTTTAAAAAAAATAAATAAGTTAGCTGGGCATGGTGGTGCACACCTGTAATCCTAGCTACTGGGGAGGCTGAGGCAGGTGGATCACTTGAGCCCAGGAATTTGAGGTTATAGTGAGCTATGATTTTGCCACTGTACTCCAGCCTGGGGACAGTCTCTTAAGGAAAAAAAAAACAAACACCAAAAATACAAAGGGAGGAGTCATGTGAGTTAGCGCTAGTATATGGGGATTTTTTTGTATGTTTAGTTTATAACTTGCTACCTTTCTGAAGTATCTTATTCTGGTGTGTGTTTTTTTTTGAACTTGTTTTCTGGGTAGACAGCCCCATTACCTGTAAATAGTTCTTTTACCTTCCATTTTCCATTAATTGAACTTTCAAACTCTTTCTCATTGCATTGTTTAGGACTTCCAGAGCAGTATTCTAGAATAGCGGCCATCAGGTGCTTTTCTATTTCTGGTTTAATGGGCACCCCTCAGGGTTTTTCAGGTTAAGTATCTCATTGGCTTTTGGTATAAGATAGGGATTCTTTTTGAAGACTTTCTTCCTTTTGTGTCTAATGTGTTTTATCAAATGCCTTTTTGGTTTCTTTTAACCTCAGGGTTTTTCTTCCATCTACCTGTTGATGTGAATTGTAATACTAGCTTTTATCTTTTTCTTGTGCTTTGTCAAGTTTGGTATCAGGGTTATGCTGCATTTCTAAAATGATTGACAAGCTCCTCATCCTTTTGCAGTGCTTTGGAGCGTGGAAAGTAACTCTGTGTTGATGTGTAGAGACATTTGCCTGCAAAGCCACCTGGGCCCAGTGCCTGTTTGGGCGGAAGGTCTTTGTTTTCCTCAGCCTCTGGAGGATTAAGAGCCCTTTTGGATATATTTATCAAATTTATCAATTCTGTTGGTCATTTTCTAGATATTAATAATTTCTCTTCCTCTCTTTAATTTCTTTTTACTTTCTTAGTACATGTTGCTGATATTTTTACAGTGTCAATTTCACCATTGACCCAGTGGTTATTTGGGAGATTTAAGATTTTGAAGTTGTTAGACTTTCTATTTTTTTGTTTGTTTGTTTTTGGAGACAGGGTCTCTGTTACCCAGGCTAGAGTGCAGTGGCACGATCATAGCTCACTGCACCCTTGAACTCTTGGCTTCAAGCGATCCTTCCAGCTTGGCCTCCAAAAGCACTGGTAATATAAGCATGAGCCACCAGGCCTGGCCTAGACGTTCTTTCTTGATAATGATGATCTTTTTGGCATCGTGGTCAGGCGATGAGAAATATGTATGTTTCTTTTTCGTGGGGTCTGAAATTTTCCTTGTGGCATGATAGTTCACTTTTCACAAATGCTTTTTAGCTATTGGAAATGAAACTCTTATTTTCTTTGGTTTGTGTATGGTGTTTTTTTTTTTTTTTTTTTTTTTTTTGAGACAGTGTCTCACTCAGTTTCCCAGGCTGCTGGAGTGCAATGGTGTGGTCATAGCTTGCTGTAACCTGGAACTCCTGGGTTCAAATGGTCCTCCTGCCTCAGCCTGTCAAGTAACTTGGACTACAGGTTTGTGCCACCACAGCCGGCTAATTTAAAAAAATTTTTTGTGGTGACAGGGTCTTGCTATGTTGCCTAGGCTGGTCTTACACTCCTGGCCTCAAGCAATCCTCCCACCTCGGCCTCCCAGAGTGCTGGGATTACAGGCATGAGCCACTGGGCCAAACTGAGACTCTTACTTTCTATGGGATGTGAAGTTTGATACCTGTTGTATTAGCCGTATTTGTTATATTGTTCAGATTCTATAATCAATACAGTGTACTTTCTGTCTCTGTGGATTTGCGTCTTTGTGCCGTGTCGAGTAAATGGAATCATACAGCATGACTGGCTTCTGTGCTTTTTTGGTTTTTAATCCAGTTGAGAAGGATTGAGTCACATCATGGCTTTGCTCTCTGCTTTTCCCTCCGCAGTGCTCATCTGGGAACCTCCTTGTCCTTTCTGTGCTTTTCCTTGTCTCCCAGCTTCCCGGGCCTGCCCTCCACCTCTGTTCCATTCAGGCTTCTGCTGTGCCGCTTCTCTCACGCACTTCTAAGTTCATTCTGGCTCTTACAGTTTCCTGACAGTTCTTCCCCACCCAGCTCATTGTTCTTTGGTCTCAGTTCATTTTCTTTGTGTAGTTGTCTGATCCTGTTTCCTCTTTTTTTTTTTTTTTTAATACCAACTTAGACAAATGATTCTTCCCTTCTTTATTCTAGCTGTACTTTTGAAATTTTCTTGTGGTTCCTGCAGTAAATCCTCTCCGAGGTTAGAGTCTTCTATTCAGAATGTCCTGAATATACAGCCCTGGCTCCCCTGGGCCCGTTGACCTGACGGGTTGGATGTGTCATGTGTGGACCTGAGCTCTGAGCCCTTGTGAATCTCCTGTCCTGAGTAGTTGAAGCACCTGGCTCCCAACCTTCTCCCCAGCCTCTGTGTTGGCTCTGGGTGTCTTCCTCCTGTCCCCGCTGCTGAGTCCCCAAGATGCCCATGAATGAGGAGCACTTACAGCTGCTTTTCTCCAGGAATTGTCCTGGTTCCTCTTCTGCCTTTTTCCCAGGGGCCCCAATTTCCAAGATGTGCTTTGCACTTCCCAAATCCAGACAGGGAACACAAGGCTCAGACAGCCAGGCAGAAGGGGCACCTGCCAGCAGCAGTCTGGTGTTGGGGAGATGGAGGCAGGTATTTGCCCATCCCAAGGGGCAAGGGTGCCCACTGCCCAGGTTCCTGGCAGGCCCTGGCCTGGAGTCAGGGCTAGGAGGGATGCAGTCTGCCACAGGTGTGTCTGCTTCTCTGTTACTGGTTACTGATTGTCAGCCCATGTGTGCCGCCTTCGTGTCTTTGTGGGTACTTGCACTTGTCCAGTGGAGCCTCTGCAGTGGGGACCTGCACGCCACAGGCCGTGTTGAACTGAACCTCTGCAGTCAGCCCTTAAGTGTGAGTTATTTCTTGGCTTTGCCTACCATTTAATGAAGAGATCCGACCTTGAGATCTCTGAAATTCTTTGAGCTTGGAAAACGATTGTCTTTGGATCCCTGATTGGGGAAATGAAAAATTACCAGTGAGTAACATTAATCCCCCTTTTCACTGAGCTAGAAGCAGTGTGGGGTAGACTTGTTCCTCTGAACTGCGGGGTTTAGAAAGATAAGTTTTAATTTTCCTTCCTAGTGCAGGTTTGAGAAATATAATCCCAGCAGCTGCTTGGTTTCTACAATAGGATATCCAGCCTGCCATGCGGAAACCTGCTGCAGATTGATGTTAAGGGGACCGTAAGAGAGGCATGCAGTAACTGTTTGTAACCAGGTGGTGGCTGTTGTGTAATGCAAATAGCATTTCTGATGAGGTAGTGCGGTTATACAATTTTGGCCAGCCTGTGTGGGTTATAAAAGCCGAAATTCCTTCAGCACCCGAAAGCGTCTCATGCTGAGCACCAGGACAATCACAGGGTTGCACAGACGCCAGCACACAGCGGTGGGTGGGGCACCGATCAAAGGACATTTCTGTGTATAGGGTGAGGTTTCACTGTGAAGGTAAGACCATTTCTTGGTACATAAGCTCTGCTTTGGGGAATGAATTCTGGGGCTGCACAGCTTGATTAGTATCTGTGTGTCTGTGTGTGCATCTTGGGCGGACGTGTCTGTTCCCACATATGTGTGTCAGCCTGTGTTTGTGTCTATGCCCATGTATCTGATTTTTCTGCACACCCACGTCTGTTTCTGCATGTGCCTGTGACCGTGTCAGCATGGGTGAGGAGCCTAAGGCTCAAGTTTGCCCAGCTGGGTTATCAGATCTCCAAAGAGTTTCTTGGTGCTGTCGGACATTATTTAAATACCAGTAACTGAACGTTAACATTGATGTAACTTTTAGAAAGTGTTGTCCTTCATTAACTGTGTGAGAAAGGGTAACAATAAAAACTTGATCTGGGCTGGGCGCGGTGGCTCACACCTGTAATCCTAGCACTGTGGGAGGCTGAGGCAGGAGGATCGCTTGAGCCGAGGAGTTGGAGGTTGCTGTGAGCCATGATGACGCCAGTGCACTCTACCCAGGGCAACAGAGCAGACTCTGTCTCCAAAAAAAAAAACCCAAAAAACCTTGATCTGCAGCAATTCAAATTCAGATTCTGTGTTTTTCAGATGCTTATTTATTTTATTTTTGGGAGCCAAGTCCAGTCCCAAGACTGTGAAAGCTCCATGTGTTCTTTTATGTTTTCTTTTATATAGAATTTCACGTGTGTGATGAAAAGGAGGTACACAAGCGAAAAGGAATATAGGTGAAACAAACTTCATGGAGAGCTGAAGTCTCTTTCGTAGCTGAATGTGTATATATTTTTAATTCTTTTAAAGTCTTTGGGTTACAAAAATGTCAAGTTCGGACACCAGAAAAAAAGGAAGACATCTGTGGTATACGGTTCTAAGTGATTGCAGTCTCTGTATTCAATGGATACATTTTGTATGAATTACTTAGGAGGAACAAGCTCCTTTGCAGGGAAAAAAAAAGGAATAACGTACAGACATGGATTGTTTAAAGGCTCCAATTTATTGAAGGTTGGGGAAAAGCTTTGCTGTCACTTTGACCACAGTGTACCTAGTGTTGACCTGGGGAAGAACTGCAGTGTCCCAGCCCCAGGTAATTGCAGTGTAGTTTAGGCAAACACACTCTTCAGCCAGTGAGGTAATCCATCAGGGCAGGTGAAATTTCAGAGCTCCCGTCTCCTTACCTTGAGAGAGTCTGCAGGGAGGAGATGGCACTCTTGGTAAGCCCGACTAGGGGGCAGCAGGGGTGGGGTGGGGAGAAAGGGTAAATTGCAAATGAGACTCACAAATGAAACGTCTCCCGGAGGATAGGAGGAAAGCAGATGGTGGAGAGAACTAAGTGGATGTGCCAAAGTCCAGCAGAACTGAGCAGGTATAATGAGGTAGTTAGGAAATAAGGGCAAAGTGGAGCTAGACCTCTCTCTGCAGGTGAGAGAAGGAAATTTGGCTTTGGCCCCTGGGGCCCATGGAAAGGATGAGAACATCCCAAAGAGGGTTGGTATGGTCTGAGGAGCAGTTCAGAGAGAGGGCTGGTGAGTCCATGGGGCTTGAGGCGAGGGAGTGAAGGGCTGTTTGAGATGCTTCTGCCAGCACCAGTGGCTTCTCCCACTTGGGGGTAGTGGTGGCAACAGTGGCTGGAGTGGACCAAGTGTCCTGTGAGGGATTCCTCTTCATGAGGCAAAAAAGCAGGAGTCATCGGCTGTGCCGGAAAGGGAGGAGGATGGAGCAGGGGGAGCCTGGGTGCAGTGGGTCAGGGTCGGCAGGGCTGTCTCTTGGAAGTTACCTTAGCCCCCAAGGTTGTTACTGTTTTGGGGGTGTGGGTGGGCATCAAATGACAGAGGGCATCTATAGACCTGGAAGGGTCCAATGCTTTTTGTCCATTCCCTGACAGTAACTGGGGGCTTTCCTGGGCTTCCTCCAAATTGACTTTCAGACATGACCTCTCAGGCCTTTTCTCGAGAGTCTTGTTCTGTTAGCCTGGAAGGCATCGAGAGCCTCGATGATTGCCATGCCTGCCACTGTTGCCTTGGGCTTTTGTCCAAGGGTAAATCAACCTCTCTGTGCCTCAGTTTCTCATCTGTGAAATGGAGATAATAACAGCCTCTCCTGGAATTTTTGTAGGGGTCGAGTGAGACCATGTTTGTGTCTTGGACTCAATAGTCATTTCACTATGCACATGCTTTTATCTTGTTAAAATTCCACATAAAAGGAGCTTTTCAGTGGCTTCTGTGACGACTGATCAATACATTTTAAATAATGTTTAAATGAAAAACATCACGTCCAAAAGGGACGCGTTAAATCACACGGTAGAAATCAATATAGTAAAATCCACCTTGAGTTTTGCTTTAATTTCCTCAAATATATGACATTCATATTTTAATCCTGGCCTGCAGGCTGCACCTTTTGCTGCGTTACTCTCCTTTTCCCCTTTTGTGTCCCAGCCACTAGAATCAGGAGGCCAGGATGGGATTAGGCTTAGTCTGGGTGTATAACTGGCCAATGGAAAAATGTTTAGGTTTTCCCCAAATATTTGAATGCCTTCTATGCACTGAGCACTATGTCCCTGCCCGCATCCCATCGTGGTGGGGAGGTGGACCAAGAAGCCGTGTGTGATGGAAACACGGAAGCAGGACAGCGGATCCAAGAGTGCCCCTTGAGCTCAGACCTGGGAGCTAGAGATCAGTGTTGTCCTTGCGGGGGCACCTGAGGCTGGGGAGGAATGGCCAGGACCATGAGGCTTAAGAAGGTGTTGTTATAATTTTATATAAAATTTGGGGAGGAAATGTTGCTGGAAGATACCAGGCACAGTAGGCACTGTAGCATCTGTTACCTATATCGTTAGTTTACCAAAAAAAAAAAATGGCAATGGCTTTGTATCTTAAAGCCCCCAAACAAAACATCCACTGCTGTGATAGATATTTTGCTGTACGCAGACGCCATCTGTTCCCTAACTGAGCCGTCGAGTGAGTCAGTGTCTTGTAATCTAGATAACATGGTCGTCATTTCTCATGGCTCAGACATAAATGGATGTCAGCAAAATGGCCCGTCTCAGGTTGGATTTAAGAGCTTTCTTAGGATTTAGAGTTTAGTTTTGGACAAGAGCTTTGTTCTGCACCAGGGCTTCTCAGACCAAGTCTTTAGGACAGACCGAAGGGGTTTTCTGCAGGCAGGGCCTGCTCTTTCATGTCTTCATTCTGTCAGTTGTGCATTTCGTTTAATGTTCCATAGACTGTTTACCTTCAGTTAGGAATGATCCTCCCCACCCCCTCACCCATGGACATTCCAGGAAGATTTGCCTCGTTTATCCAGCAGTTTTTCATTGTCTCTGGCCCACTGGTGAGGACCTGAGAAGCCATTTTTAGATGATTCCTAGCTCGTCTAGCAGTGTTCGCTCAGGGGCCATTTTCTTCACCTTCGGAGCAAGGTTGTTGCCATCAGGGTGCCTTTTGGGCCCTGGGAGTTTGGTGTCTAAGGGACCATTCCTCCTGGGACTCTCTACAGAGGGAATTTGGTGACGAAACCTGGGTTCCCTTTCAGAAATCCAGATTTTATCCAGCTTCTTGTTTAAATTTTCTTCCTCTTAAGAGAACAAATCCAATAAATCAAGATAGTGACAGAAGGATAAGACAGCTTGTTGGGGTACAAAGGAGATTCTCATGATTGCAGTCATTGGGGGTAGTTTGGTTTAGGGCTCTGGTAGATTATTGTAACTGTTTTTTTTTTTTTTTTTTTGAGACAGAGTGTTGGTCTGGCGCCTGGGCTAGAGTGCTG
>RJWJ010027962.1:0-21774 GCA_004363605.1 Indri indri
GAAATTGAGGAGGAATGTGGCAGGGTCGACTGTTCCACATATAGACCCTTTAATTATCTCCGTTATTTCCAGCCCCACTGCTCACTCTGTGGTTGTCGAGCTTGAAGATCCTGAGTCTAGAACCTCTCGCTCTAGTTTCCTACTCTCAGATGCAGGCCCTCCACCTGCGTTCGAGCTGGGACTTTCTCTGCCCTACTCTTCAGCTAACTCACACCCGTCTGTCCCTTTCTACCAAACTTTGTGGAACTCTCTGGTCCACCCGTGATCCCTCTCCTGGGATCAAATCTCTTCTGCTCTTTTACCATCCTTTCCCTGGAGTCTCAGGAGGAAGAGTATGCCAGATGCCTTCCATCTGCCACCCCTCCACTCTCCTCTTCATCCTTTTCTGCCCTTATCCTTGTCTCCTACGTTAGGCCCAGGAATCTTAGATAGTTCTTAAAGCACACACCTTTTCCATGTAGACTGTTTTTATTTGTCTTCTACAACCCCTGTAAGACGTTTAGGTCCTAATCCTCCATCATCATTCTGGGTCACTGTTAGGGGATCCTGGAGTTTTCCTATAATTTCATGACATTTGTAGGTTAGAGAGGCCTTTAGAGAGCAGGGTTCCCAGTATGAGGTGCTGTAACTAGCACTGAATTGGACTGAATCATCCAGGCATGCCCCCGAGTCTGTTTATGTCCTTGAAACTTTAGCTTATAATTTTGCATCTCTTTCTGGGTGGTGGTGCTTTGTTACTGACCAGCAACCAAGCAGGAAGGGTCTCCTCAAATGAGCAGTGACACATTCAATTCTTGAATTGTTTCTCTTTTGGCTATGAGGAGTTCAGAAATCATTTGTGGGCACATCTGCCTCTTTCTCCAGACTGATGTCCCTAATGGCAGGGCCTGTGTCCTCGTTAAGTTTACGTTGCCAACAGCCAGTCCAGAGGCTGCTTAGAGCAGGAGTGGAAAGATTATTTGTATAATGAAGGAAACTGCCTTTGGAGAGCTATAAAATCACAGCCCCTGTTGAACATCTTCTCTTCTGCTCCCCCGTCCAGTTTTGCTCCATAAATAAATGGCTAGGGGGCTCCGAAACCTCTGTGCAGGCTATTCATCTTCACCCACAGACCCCCGTGTGCAAGAAATGAAGCTTCCCTTTATTCCCTTTAAATCAAAATAAATTGGATTCTGAATTCCCACATGACCGGGTTGGAGGCAATTTGATCCCAGCCATCCTGGGGAGTAGGAACGGAGGGTCTCATGGGAATCTGGAGGCTTCCTTGGTGCCCGGACAGTGGGGCAAGAGGCCCATCTTCAGTCCGTGACAATCACCCCAAGAACCTCCTAGCCACGCCAGCTGCTTCCTTGAAGGCGCGTAGCTCTCCTGTTTCGTCAGGAGCTTGGCCCTGGGATCTTAGCAACACTGGCAGCCTGGGGCCCAGGCTCTGGCCTCTTGGGGTACACCAAGCTGGTGCGTCCCACTGAGACCTAGCTGTTCCTGCTGCTTATGCCCCCAGCTGACTCTGTACCTCCCTAGATGGGCAAATCATGCTCTGCCTGTGTCATGCCCGACCTCACAGATTCTAGTCTCTTTCCCTCTTGCCTCTCCTCCCCGTCTAACATTATCTCCTCAAGGAGCTTGGGCTTCTGTACAACGAAAGCAGGAAGGCTACCTGCCTGTAAGACACTTCAGTCATCCTTTGGGACAAAGTGTAAGCTCATTTCTCAGTAGATTTCCCCTTCACCTGCCTGGGTGGGACTGGTGGTTGGCCAGGACGTGGTGACCGGTTGGTGGCTCTGCTGGTGAGGTTGTTAAAAGTTTTGGACTCACCCCTGCATCTAGGCATTTGTGTTGGAGCATTTGCCACTTCCCCTCTGCAAGCCTACCTGTGACAAAATAAATGTTCGTTGTTGTTCATGATTGCAATTTTTTTCTCTGCTCCGCTACAAACCCCTTGTTATATTCGTATTTGTATCTCCTGTACCTGGCAAGTAGCAAGTGCTCGATAAATGCTTATGGAATTTGACCCTTTACCTGGATGTTTTGTCTAGCCAGGTCTCTCCCACGTGTAAGCTGCCATTTTGTCTTCCTAGGTGGAGTGAGCGTTCTGTGCCTAAAGAAGGAAAAAGGAAAACTTAGGAGGCTGGAGTCCTTCCTCGTGGGGGTTTGAGCCTGTGGGCCGTGCTGGGTGGTGGGAACACCGGGCCCCTTCCTCCTGCAGAGCCGTTCCCTGGGATTCTCAGCTCTGCCTCTGCACGGACTCTCACGTGCATTTCTCAGTCTCTTTTGAACTGTTTCGGGGCAAATCTGCTAACTCTAGAAAGATGATCCTGAAGTTCTGACCTGAATGAAACATAGCCAATGGCTTTCAAAGTAACTTTTTTCAGATAATAAAATCACGTAAAGATAGTCTAATGTATTATGAAAAATCTGACAACTGTAGATGTGTTTGTTCCTACCCAGGCTCTGTATTTTCTGCCTTCTCTGCACCTTCATTTGGATGTCTCATAGGTATTGCCTGAACCTCCGTAAAACCTGCACCCTCTGTGGACTCACCTATTTCGGAGCTGGGCACCTCTCTTCTTCCAGTTGCTTGGGCATCCTGGACTCCATCGTTTCTCTCTCCCCCCATCTCTAATCCATCAGCAAATTCTGGCTTTTCTGCCTTCAAAACCCACTTAGAATCCAATCACTTTTTGCAGACACCTGCCACCGTCCTGTTAAACCATTGTCAGCTCGCATCCAGCTCCCCGCAGAGCCTCGCAGGTGGTCTCCCCCATATGGCCTGGACCCTTCTACAGTCTGTTCTTTGACAGCAGCCAGAGATGTCTGTTTCTGGCCTAAGGGAGCTACAGGGGCCCGACTTACTCTCCTGCCACAAACAGCTGTTAATAGAAAGCCAGTCAAAATATATGAAACGATTGTTTTACGTACATAAATTTATACTAACTTTGTACACATGCGTGTTTCTGATTCTGAACTTTCTAATCTGTTCCACACGTCTGTCCCCATTTTGCATAACGTTCATGGCTGAATCATGTGTTTCTTTTCCCAGGTGAATTCCATAAGGATTTTATTGGAATTGTTTTCTATTTGCAGATTCATCTGGGGATTAATGAATTTCTTCCAATATTGCATCTACTTATTCAAGAATGTAGAAAATGCTATACAGACTTGATTACTGTAGCTGTATAATAAATTGAGTAGACTGATTCTTCCACTTTACTCTTTTGCAGAATTGGTTTAGCTATTTTAGTTCCTTTGACTCTCCGTATAAATTTTAAAGTAAATTTGCCGGTAACTACAAGATTTATATTTATCAAGTTTTTTATGGTCCTCAGTGAAGTTTTATGTCTTTTTCTATATAATGCCAGTGCATTTGCTTATTAAGTATATTCCTAGATATTTTATTGTTTATTGTTACTGTGACTAGGATTATTTTACCTTTATATTTAATAATTGAATATAGCTATTGATTTTCATGAATTTATTTTGTAACTGAATACTCTGGAAATTTCATCAGTTCTAACAGTTATTTTTTAATTAATTCTGATTTATCTTGAGACAACTTTGACCCATGGATTATTTAGAAGTTTATTTAGTTTCCAAGTGTTTGGAGATTTTTCTATTATCTTTTTTGTTGTTGATTTCTAGTTTGATCCCATTGTGGTCAGAAAACATAAGCTGCGAAGTTTTAATTCTTTTAAATTTGTTGAAGTTTGTTTTATGTCCAAGATATGGGCGACCCTGGTATGTGTTTTCCATGGACACTTGAAGAGAATGTGTGTATTCTCTTGTTGGGTGGAGTATTCTATAAATGTTGGTTAGAGTCTATTAGTTGATTGTGTTATTCAATTCTCCTATATCCCTGCTGATTCTCTGTCTAGTTTTTCTATCAGCTTTGGAGAGGGGAAAATTGAAGTCTCCAATCTATAATTGTGAATTTTTGTGTTTCTCCTTTCAGTTCTATCAGTTTTTCCCTCACATATTTTATAAGTCTCTTGTGTAGTGCATACACAGTTATGATTGCTATGTCTTCTTGGTGGATTGACCCTTTTATCAATATGTAACGTACCTCTCTGCCTCTAGTAATTTTCTTTGCTGTGAAGTCTGCTTTATCTGATATATACCATGCACACATTACTCAAAAGAAAATATATCTTTTTCTATCCTTTAACTTTCTACTTACCTACATTGTTATACTTGAAGTGAGTTTCTAAAAGACAGTATATAGTTGGCTCATGTTTTTCAATCTGTTCTGCTAATCTCTGTCTTGTAATTGGTATAATTAGGCCATTTACATTAATTGTAATTATTGATATATTATTGATATATATATTATTGATATATATTATTCAATTGATATATATATCAATATATATTATTGATATATATTATTCAATTGATATATATATCAATATATATTATTGATATATAAGTAAACTATTTTAATTTGTTTTCTCTTTGTTTCTTCTGTTTTTTATTTCTCTATTTTCTTTTTCCTGCCTTCCTGTGGATTTTTTAGAATGTCATTTTGATTCATCTATTGTGTTTTTCACGGTATCTCTTTGTGTAGTTTTTTCAGCGGTTGCTCCAGATATTACATTATATAAACAGAACTTACCACAGTCTACTGGTGTTGACATTTTGCCAGTTCAAGTGAAGAAAACTTACCTCCCTTTATGTCCCTTCACCCTCTGCACTTATAAATGTCTTAAATATTTCCTGTACCTACATTTGAAACTACATTACAGAGTGTTATAATTTTTTATTTGACTGCCAAACAGAATTTAGAAACCTTAAGAAGCAAAGGAAAATATATTGCATTTAGCCAAATTTTTATTCTTTTCTTTGTTCTTTCTTCCATTCTGATATTCCAAGATTCATTCTTTTACCATTTCATTTTTGCTGAGAGAATTTTCTTTAGCCATTCTTTTACAGTAGACTTCTGGCAAAAAAAAAAAAAAAATTCTTTTAGTTTTTCCTCATCTGAAAATGTCCTGATTTCCCCTTTGTTCCTAAAAGAGATTTTCACTGGATATAGGATTCTGAGTTGGCAGTCCCTTTCTTTCGGCACTTGAGAATTGTCGCACCATTTCCTTCTCACCTCCATGGTTTCTCATGAGAAGTCTTCAGTCATTCAAATTATTGTTCCTCTGTGGGTAGGTTGTCATTTCTCTCCCACTGCTTTGAAGATACAGTCTTTGCCTTTAGCATTCGGAAGTTTGACTATGATGTATCTTGGCGTGGATTTCTTTGGGTTTATTTGTTTGGAGTTTGCTTAGCTTTTTAAATTTATAGGCTTGTGTCATTTTTCAAATTTGGAATTTTCATCCATTATTTCCCCAAATACTTTTTAGCCTCACCCTCTTTCTCCTCTCCTTTTAGGAATCCGATGACATTAATATTGGATCTTTGTTACAGTCCCACAGATCCCTGAGGCTCTGTGGTTTTTTTGTTTTGTTTTTTTGTCTGTTTTCTCTCTGTTGTTCAGATTGGGTAATTTCTCTTGTCCTAGCTTCAAGTTTACTTATTCTTTCCTCTACTGATCATCCTCTGTCTTCTCCTTGTTGAGGCCATCAATTGAGTTTTTTTTTTTTGTAAAAAATTCAGTTATCGCATTTTTCAGTTCTGAAATTTCCATTTGCTTTTTCTTTATGTCATCTGTTTGCTGAGATTTTCTTTTTCTTTTTTTTTTTTTTTGAGACAGGGTTTTGCTCTGTTGCCCCAGGTAGAGTGCAGTGGTGTCATCATGGCTCACTACAACCTCAAACTCCTGGGCTCAAGCAATCCTCCTGCCTCAGCCTCCCAAGTCACTGGGACTACAGGCGTGCACCACGACGCCTGGCTAATTTTTTCTATTTTTTTTTGTAGAGATGGGGTCTCACTCTTGCTCAGGCTGGTCTCAAACTCCTGATCTCAAGTGATCCTCCCACCTCGGCCTCCCAGAGTGCTAGGATTACAGGCATGAGCCACCACACCCAGCCTGATTTTCTATTTTTTAAATTTATTTCAAATTTGTTTGTAATTATTTGTTGAAACATTTTATGGTGGCTGCTTTAGAATGTTTGTCAAATAATTCTACCTTCTGTCCTCTTGGTGTTGGTATCTATTGATTGTCTTTTATCATTCAAGTTGAGATTTTCCTGGTTTTTGATAAGAGTGATTTTTGATTGAGACCTGTACATTTTGGGTATTTTTTTTTTTGAGTATCTGGATCTTATTTAAACCTTCTATTTTACCTTTTGACACCACTGCAGCAGAGAAAAGGGGGCGCTGCCTCATTACTGCCAGGTGTGGTTGAAGTCCAGGTTTCTGCTTGGCCTCTGTTGACACCTGAGGAGAGAGCTCCTCATTACTGCGGCTTGGGGGTGAGAGTTCCAGTTCTCCAGGAGTTCTCTGCCAATACCACCCTGTCTGGGAGCAATAAGAGTGTCTCATTACTGCTTTCCATGTGACCTCCACTGATACCATGGGGGGAGGGTTGACGTGGCCTCATTACTGCAGGGCTGTGGTGAAAGCCTTGATTCTTCTTTAGGTATCATCTGACACCGCTCCAGGTGGGAGAGTACGGAGTGCCTCGTTACTGCCAAATGGGGATGGGAATACCAGCTCCTCGTTCAGCCTTCTCTGACACCACCCTGGCAGGAGGTTTGGGGGGCTTCATTATAGCCTGGTGAAGGTGAAGCTCTAGGCTCTTTCTCACCCTTTGCTGGCCAGGTTTTTTCTGTAGTGTTTGGCTGGAGTAGAGAAGTTATTGTCTAAAAGTTTTCTGTCTTGCTAGCCTGCCTCTTTCCTGGTCCTTTGGCCAGAAAGAGCAGATTTTATTGGTGCTTTTTTTTTTTTATCTGTGCATTTTTAACGTGTCCAGATTGCAGCTTTTTTAGCTACAAGTCAGATATATTTAAAGTAAAAAGAAAATCCAGAGAACTCACTAATATGTCATTCCTTGGGTCCTGAGATCCCTAGACAGTCTGCCTTTTTTTCTCCACCTTTCAGAGTTTTCTTATGTTCATTTTATACGTAAGATCAAAGGTTTTTAGTTGTACTTAGCTGGAGAAATAAGGAAAAGTTCATTTACTCTGTAGTCCCAGAACTTTATATAGCATTTTATTTCATATCTTTTTCTTAGCGTACTGAATAATATTTCTGGGACAATGTTAAATAATAACAGGAATAATATCTATTCTTTTCTCATCTCTCATTCAGGAATTCCTCTAATTACCCCATGACATATGATGCTCAGTATTGGACATTAGTTTGAGTCATTAAATTGAGTCACTATAATTAAATTCAGTTGAACAAATGTTTAGTAGTAACTTCCATGTATAAGTCACTGCTCTAAAACTGAAATATGGCCAGTAGGAAATGAGGTCATAATAGTTTTCTCCTATTTTTAATTTTTTTTTTTTTTTTTGCTATAAGACCCACTTCTTATTAACACTATATCTCTCATTCTTTCATCCCACTGGCCCACTCTGGATGGGGGGCAGGAGGGTGGAACAATGTGGTTCAGTTAGGCACGAGGAATATGAAGTACATCAAGTTGTAGTAAGTCTTGGAGCCTGTCTTGGTTAAGACTCTCAGTGGCAAGTGACATAGGCAAGCTCAAGCTAGCATAAGTAAACGGGGGCAACTACATCCATTGCAGATACAAGGTCATCTAACAGAGTCCAGTGGTGGGCCATGCGGCTGGGTCTCAGCCTTCAGAAGGGACTGGAACCGGGACCTTCGTATCTGTGTTCTTGCCCTGTCTCCAGGTCTCCCGGTCCTCGCCGTTACTTCTCCTGGGGAGTCGGCTTCATTCCTCCTCTCTTCCTGCCTTGGAGGCTGTGATAGATACACTCTAGGTTGCAGGTTCATGTCATTTAAGGAGACAATCCTGGTGGAGTAGTTTCTCTGTGAAATTGTGATTTTTAATAATGTGTGTGTGTGTGTGTGTGTGGCTGTCTTGTGGGACTGAGTCCTCTACCTGTGGGATCTGATGCTATCTCTAGGTAGATAGTGTCAGTGTGGAATTAGAGGCCACCAAACTGGTGACATCTGGAGAATCTGTAGAATTGCTTGCTTGGTGTGTGGGGAAATACCGGTCCCCCCCAACATCTGGTCACAAAAATGTCCTGTATTGGTTGTTGAGTATGAGAATAAGAAAAAAGCACTGGTTGTTTTTTTTCTTTCCACAGATCCTTATTCTCAGTATCAGGTTGGCTCAGCCAGGCACTTGTGTGCCCCTGATCCAGCCAGCTATGTCCCTGGTCATGTGGTACAAACGTGGCTGGTAGGGGTTCACCTTTATACTGGGGGCGGCAACATCCCCAAAAGTTGGCGTGGTTATTTTCCTTACACCATGTGATTATGCGGGAATAACATAACACTACAGAGACCACATAAGGGATCGTTTTACACATGCAACAATATAACTGAACTGAATAACTGCCCTTACCTTGTACCTCCAAATTAGAGCTTCTGCAAATTGCCATGAGAATGTTTGGCCTGGGGTTCTGCCCTTTCCTGGGCTGGATAGTGCTGTGTTATTGCGAGTGAATCCTCTGCCTTGCCTTGGGTCATGTTATGGCTTATGGCAGACTCTTTGTCTCTAATTTATATTCACCTTCACCTCTGCCTGGGCTTATAGATAAATCCAATACAGAAATTCTTTTGAATATAAATACTTTCAAACGAGGGGAGCATATTTCCTAGCCAGCAACATTAAGCCATGCATTCTGCTCTGCGAGGGTGACTCTCATCTTCCCCCCAACTCCTTCCTCCCTTCCTCTCTTCCTCTCTCTTTCTACTATTATTTTTTTTTATATTGGTATGGTAAAGAAACATTTGGTGTAGCTAGAAATGTTGGACGGTTGCTTCCACCTCATCCCCAATTTCCATATGCAAACATATACATACTGTACTTAATTCCTACGGGCTGCAACTTGTTGTCATCCTCATCCTCACTCACTGCTGCTTTCCCCTTTGCTCAGACCAGTATTACAGCGTGTTCTACCATTCCAACCAAAGGCCCCTTTCTCCAGGCTGTGCTTTCAGCAGTTAGAGGTCCTAGCCAACTTCCTTCTGCTGCCGCCTCTCTGCGGGTCTTGGTTCTACCTCACCTGGCAGGAATTACAGTAAGGTCAACGTTGAGGACTCAGAGACACAAACGGAAAGGCTCACTCTCTAGACGACCTCGGCAGGAATTCAGGACAGCCTAGGAGCAAAGGATATCTTGTGTTCTTTAATGAATTTCCTACCCGTGTCAATGAGAATGACCTACTTGGCTATATAAATCCTTGGTTTAGTATTTCTTCAATCTCTCAAGAAATGCCAACCTCCCAAGAAATAAAAACCAATCAAGATTGCCAGGAATTATAGCCAAGTAGTGTATCAAAAACCATCAGGTAAACCATACCGAATGTTACTGTTGAACAACTGTCATCTAAGCAGTTCAAGCTGAAGGTTGAAGGTCGAGTTGACCGCCAGTGGCCAGCAATGTAAACAGTCATGCCTACATGATAATGAAGCCTTCATAAAAACCCAGAAGGACAGGGTTTGGATGTGTTTCCAGACAGCTGAGCACATGGAGGTTCTTGGGGGGTGGTGCATCTGGAGAGGGCACGGAAGCTCCATGCCCCGTCTTGCATACCTTGCCCTATGGGGCGGCATTGTCCATCTGGCTGTTCATCTGTCATCTGTATCCTTCATTATATTCTTTATTAATAAACTGGCAAATGTAGTGAAGTGTCTTTCTGAGTTCTGTGAGCTGCTCTAGCAAATTAATCAAACCTATGGAGAGGGTCATGGGAACCCTGACTTATGGCCAGTTGGTCAGAAGCACAAGTCACAACCTAGGTGCCATACGTGGATATTTCTTTGATTCCAAAGCATCCCTAATTTTAGAATGCATCGTACCTTTAATGGTGAAAGAAAGCGCCGGTGCGTTTCTTTTAACATCTTGATCCCAGAAACATTAAGAGGTGGAGGAAAGGTATCTCAAAATTGAGGATTTCATTAATATCTCACCAGAACCCACGAATCAGGTTCCGATGAAGTCCAGTGGTATGTAAAAAGGAAGCAGAAGTGACTGAGCTTTGCAAAGTAACAATCTGTTACCATCTCTTGGTGGGTTATTCTGTTACATTTGGAGTACAAATAACTAAAACTCTGCATGCATTACAATGCCATGGCTACATTTCCAATTTTGCATTCCGTAAACACCCCTACAAAAATAAGGAACAATGTTAATGATTTAAAACTCCAGAAAAAAGTAACCTAATTAACATATTAAAATTTTCCTCTGTCTCCATGAGGATAATCAATGAGTAAAATTTCTGAACTGGTGATCGAGTCTAGTTCATTGTAATTATATCAAATATCCCGGTGCCAATAGATGATGTTTTCTCACTCTGTTGAGACATTCCTTCTCGTTGGGGTCTGAGTTGCTGATCAAGGATGCCCTAGTTCCTTGCCTGAGTTCAGAGCCAGCTGAGGAAAGGAGTGAGAAACGGATGGAGATAGAACATCACCTCCGTCACAGTGACGATATATTGAAAAGCGTGGCCAGACATCCTGGCTGAGTGGCTTCTCTGACTCTCTGCAGCCATTTAGATCTTGGAATTGTCCATCTGAAGGCAAGTCTGGGTCTGCAAAGTGGACTCACTTAACCAAGATTTCTGCTGTGAACTAGCCCAGAGAGAAAAAGGCGTTTTTTACTCATAAATTTTAATAGATTCCCTCTATCCAGACAAGAAATATGGACCAATTACTATGACCCACCATCCCGGTACCCCATTCACAGCTGACACAGTCATAAAAGATGGGATAAGGGGCCAGAAGTATTTAGGGGGGAAACTTCCTCATGGAAAGCAGGTAAATGGGACATATGTGTCCTCGAGGATGCATTTACTCACTTAATGCAGTAACCAGCCTCCCAGGTGGCCCCCACAGCCCCACCTCCCACTGTTCCCTTGTGTTGCCCCCTGCCCCCCCACATTGGACCAGGGTTGGTCTGTGCGACAAATAACATATGGCTGAGTGACGGTGTGTTATTTCCAAGATTAAGTCATAGACAGCACCATGGGTTCTGCCTCTCCCTCTCTTGCCCTCTCCCTTGCTCACTCTGAGGGGAGCCAGTTGCCCTGTTGTGGGCAGCCCCCCCAGGGAGAACACTGTGCAGAGAGGAAGCCTCCAGCAATCGCCAGTGAGAAACTAGGGCCTAACAGCAGGCATGTGAGTGGGCCTGGAAGCAGATTCTCCAGCCCCAGTCAAGCCTGGGGATGCCTGAAGCCCCAGATAATGGCTTGACCGCAACCTCATGAGAATCTGTGAGCTGCAGACACCCAGCTAACCTGCTCCCACACTCCTGACCCTCGGAACCTATGTGAGACAAGAAATATTTGTTTGAATCTCCTAAGTTTTGGGGTAATTTGTTATCCAGCTAAATAACTAGAACATTTAACTAACATTTTTATATATATATATATATATATATATAATCAGTTTTCACTGTGTCAGGGACACAGTCCCTGTCCCCAAGATCTGCTGTGTAGGAGGAGAATGCAATGCGCATAGGTTCCTTATGAACCTTCCTTTTGACAACTCTGTGAGGCCAATGAGCAGACTGCGATTTTACAGGTGGAACTATGACTCAGACAGATTAAACATCACAGTTATGGCTACAAGTCGGTCAGTTATGCTAAAATGGCTAATAAAAGTTAGGTTTCGTTGCCTGCAACATGTTGAGAGTCTCCTTAGTTTCTAGATATGCAAGAGAGAAAACAAGACCTATGCTGATATTCCAGTGTGAACACAGATGTAGTCATTCTATGGCTGCAGGCTCCAGGGTGACAGCCTGGTGTGGGCTTTGGCAGGAGCAGGGATCCCAGCCTCTCTGTACATCTTGGGATGCCCTCTGGGGGACAGCCGTCTATCGTTGCCTTTGTGGGTCATGTGTCCGCTGAAAAGCCTAGGGTAGCATGCTGGCTGAGGTGGGCAGCCATTGTGAAGCAAAAATCCGTTTTAAAGCAGCCTTGGTAACGGATGGGCAGGGATTGAACTGCCAGATGTCTTAAGGCAATCGGACACATAAAAGGGCTAGCTGTGATTCAGCACCATTTAGCTTTAATCACGTCATTATATCATGTTCACCTCTTAAATATTGAGGTTGCTTTATTTGCTGTTGGTTTTTCATGAGTAGCAAAATAGAAACCATAAGTTTTACTATAAAAAATTTTAAATGTCATCAAATGTATGGAGCTTTATTTTTGGCATCACGGTGGCCACCAGACATGTGTATTCTCATAATAATTGAATGATACTTTGTATCCTTAGTTAATTTTGACCCTTCAGCTTGGTATCACGAAAACATACTAATCTACTCCAAATTACCAAATTAAGAAATCTTATCTTCACCAAACTGCAGAAAGTACTGTACGTTAAGAAAGATTCTTTTCCAGCCCACTGAATAATAATTGCATTTAAGAATTTTCTAAGGTGGAAGAAATTTAAATCTCTAGGCAGACCATTACATCAGGTTTGATTATCCATATTTTCACTATGAATACATTTATTTATGAATAAATAGTTTGTCTCAATTAACAGTATAACAGCTGGAACAATAAAAGTGAAAATTAATGTCTTTGCATATAATTTCTTGTCCCAGCTGGTAGTTTTAGTGTTTCTTGGATTTGTATTTCAAACTGGACTTCTTTGGTTATGGTGGAGGGTAAAATGCAGGTGGTAGACAGTTCTGTAAGGCGGGGAGAAAGAGCAAAGATGGTGCTCTGTAGCCAGTGTGAGTAGATTCATGCTCCTAACAAGATTGCATTCAGGTCAACTCCAGCACAAATCAACCACCCTGTTTATAAAAAAAGGTCAAACTCCCACCCAATCCCCCAAAAGCAATTCTTGCTTCATTTTGCTCTCTTGGTAAGACCTGACCTGCCTGTGTTGTTTTTTTAAGCAAGTCAGAAATGGGCATCCTGTATTGCTCAGAATTTCGTTAGGAAGACGCAGGCCTGTGAAGACAATGCTGCTTCAACTTAATTGCCTGAGGTTTTTCTGCAGAAAAGGTTCAAAACATAAGACTGAGAGAAATTTTGAGACATTGAACTATTTTTTACTGGATTGAGGTTATCAAAATCTTTTCTAAGTTTAAATAGTATGAAGTTTTTTGTCTCAAATCCCCTATTATAAACTCTTCTTAGTCCGTGCTAACACTCAGTAACCTTTGAACCATGGCAATAATGGTTTGTTCATTCCTTCATTTGTTCATTTGTTTAAGACATATTTGTTAAATACTGATGATGGGCTATAGCTTATGCTAGCAAAATATATTCTGTGGTTTCTGTAGGGACTGATCTAGCAAACATTTGATCAACAGTGCAGGGAAGGTAAGCGATGGAATATAAACCAGAATGAGCTGTGGAGGAAAGTTGCCTAAGCGGAGCCATAAAGTCGGGGTAGAGAAGAGGGTACACGCACAAAGACAGGGAAGTGTGAGAACGCTGAGAAAATTGTCGTGTGTCTTGTGACGGGCCTTTCAGTGAGGCTAGAGAGGTGAGCAGAGGCCAGATCAAAACGTGTTTGGGTATCAACCTAAGGAGTTTCCATGTGATTGTGAGAGCAGTGGGGAGCCACTGAAGATGTTTAAGGCGCAAAGTGAAATGATCTAGTTGGTGTTTTAGAAACATTGCTCTGGAGGACTTTCATTATTGGCAGTGAATGGATGAGTGACCCTGGCCAACCTTTCCACTGGAAACAACCAGAAATGCCGGAAGAAAAAAAAATTTAAATAAATTATTAAATGAATCAATGAACTGGCAAGAAAATAAGAAGCACTCAACCAAAAATCAAGTGAAGACAGGAACACAGAGAGGGAAGCATAGACGCTGCTCCTTTACCTCAAGGGCATTTGCTAAATAAGATGAACTGGAAGTTTGGGTTTTATTTCCTTTGGGGCTGGGGAGTATAGGATACAAAGCTTGGGGGCCCATCTAAAATGGGAGTCTAATGGGAGACATCCATCATAAAACTGAGACCCCAGAGATTACATCCTTAAAGCAAACACAAAGTAGAAATAAACCCACCCTGCTATCCTCAGGGAATTTCATGAAAAATTATTAATGATGCTAAGATAGGCTATGGAGGGGAGGTCAATCTCCCTTGAAAATTTATAACCGCAAACAAGTCCAAGTTTTCACCCCAAGTTCACACTGTTTAGATGGTCTAAAAAAAGTCTCAATCTGAGGTTTTAGCATAAAGTGTTCCCATACTGGTAATATCCCAGGGAAATAGACACAAACAGATGAAAATTCTCTCTCCGGAGGAATCGGCCACGATTATAATTTCAAAGAATTTACATAAGTAAAGCTCTAAAAAAAATGAGCGCACAGTAATAATGAACAAACAAAAACATTAACAAAGTATGTACACACAAAAAAGGCACCATGAGAAAGAGCCAGCAGAAAAAATATATAACAAAAGCAGACAAGCAAAGATTACAGGGTAATGTAAATTTATGTAAAATGTATGACAGCAACATCACAAAGCCCTTGATGGGAGAAATGGGAACATAAGATTCTTGTACTATATGTGAAGTGGTGCAATATCATCTGGAGGTAGATTGTGATGTATTAAAGACATAAACTCTAAAGCAACCATAAACATAATAAAGGTCTAATAAGCCAACAAAGGAGATACAATGTAATCATAAAAATTCAATTAATTTAAAAGATGACAGAAAAAGGAAACAGAACAAAGAACAGAAGGAACAAGTAGAAAACAAGTAGCAAAATGATAGACTTAAATCTAACTGTATCGATAATCACCTTAAATGTACATGATTTATACACTTCAATTAAAAGGCAGAGATTCTTAGATCAGCTAAAAAAGTAAGATCCTACTATAAGCTGTTTGCTATAAACACACTTTAAATGTAAAGACACAAATGGGTTAAAAGTAAAAGAATGAAAAATATACCATGCTATTTCAGTCAAAAGGAAGTTGGGATGCTTATATTAATATCAAGCAAAATAGATTTTAGATTAAAAAACAGGGATTATCATTTCTTAGTGATAAAGATGTCATTTAAACAAGAAGAAATAACTATCCTAAATGTGTGTGCACCCAATAACAAAGCTTCAAAATATATGAAGCAAAACTGATAAGAACTTCAAGAAGAAATAGACAAGTCTGCAATTTTAGCTGGAGATTTCAATACTCCTTTATCAAGGATTCAGTAGGACTTGTTGGGGCTAAGATTCTGCATTTCAAACAAGCTCCCAGATGATGCCAATGTTGCCAGTCCATAGACCACCCTGAACAGCCAGATTCTAGAAGGTAAGTCAGGAGAAAATATCCAGAATGAACTACAGAAACAAGAAAATGAGAAATACAAAATAAAGGGTAAGAGATATACGGGTCCAATAAGAAAGCTCAAAATATATGTAATTATATTCCAAGGAAAAAAGAGAAAAGAATGGGACAGAAGCAATATTTGAAGATATAATAGCTAAGAATTGGTCAAAAAGGCAACAAACCACAGACTCATGAAGTCTGAAAACTCCAAATAGGGTAAATGCAAATAAAGCCACACCTTTTACATATATATTTAAATATATACATAAATATATTTAAAACTGTTAAAAACTGAAGACAAAGAGAAAATCCTAAAGGCAACTATAGAAAAAATTTAAGATTACCTTCCAAGGAGTGACAAGTGGACTGATGATTGACTTGTCAAGAATGGAATGGGAAAAATGGAATTGGGCTGGAATACAATAAATTGATATCCTCAAAATGCTGGGGAAAAAACTGCCAACCTAGAACTTTATACCCAGTTACAATATCCTTCAGGGATATAGGTTAAATGAAGATGTTTTCAAAATTAAATCTAACAGCTTTTCACTAAAGTAAGTGCTAGAGAAAAAATTGTTCCAGATGGAAGCTTGGTGATTCACAAAGTGATGAAGAGCAAAAACAACAAAAAAGGATTAACATGAGGGTAAATATAAATAAATTTTGCTTACATTAAACAATCATAAAAATGTCTCCCAAGGTTTAAAATATAAAGAGAAATAAAATGCATGATGAGAATAGCATATAAGTCTAGAGGAAGGTAAAAGGAGTTAAAGTGTTCTGATATCCTTGCATTATATGGAAAGAAGTAAAAGTACTAATTTATAATAGACTTTGATAAATCAAGGATTTTTGTTTTAATCTCTAGGGTAATAACTAAGAGTCCTAAGAATGCATAATTTTTAGGCTAATAGAGGAGTGTGTGTATGTCTGAGATCTAAATGAAGGCAAGAAAGAAAGGAATATAGAACATGTGGGCTAAATATTCCTATTTCAGATTTATGTCCACATGTATCAATAAATACACTAAATGTTAATGAAATATGTGTTCCAACTAAAATACAAATGTTACAAGAAAGTCCATCTATATGCTATTTATTTAAGTCCATCTGTATGCTATTTATAAGAGACATGTTTAAAATGTAAAGGAACACAAAAGTTAAAAATAAAAGGATGACAGGGAAATGCAAATTAAAACCACAATAGCCATTATTTCACCCCAGTTAAAATGGGTATTATCAAAAAGATCAAAAAATGCATTTTCATGCTTGTGAGGATGCAGAGAGAGGGGAACGCCCATACACTGCTGGTGGGAATGTAAATTTGTATAGCCATTATGGAAAACAGTATGGCGATTCCACAAAACAACTAAAGATAGAACTACCATATGATCCAGCCATCCCATTGCTGAGTATATACCCAGAAGAAAGGAAATCGATATATCAAAGAGGTATCTGCACCCCCATGTTTATTGTAGCATTCTTCACAATAGCCAACTCTAGTGGAATCAACTCTAGTGTCCATCAATGGTTGAATGTATGAATGGATAAAGAAAATGTGCTGTATATACACAGTGAAATGTTATTTATCCATAAAAAGCATGAAATCCTGTCATTTGCAGCAACATAGATTGAATTGGAGGACATCATGTTAAGTGAAATAAGCCAGGCACAGAAAGACAAATAGCATATTCTCATTTGCATGTGGGAGTCTAAAAACATTGATCTCGTGGAGGTTTGGAGGTGGAATCGTGGTTACCAGAGGCTGGGAAGGGAGGATGAAGAGAGGTTGGTTAGTGAGTACAAAAATACATCATAAAGAAGGAATAAGTTACAGTGTTTGACAACATGGAAGATGACTGTAATTAACAACAATTTATTGTATATTTCAAAATAGCTGGATGAAAGATTTAGAATGTTTCTAACACAAAGAAATGGTACATGTTTGAGGTGACAGATTAAGAAAAAACTGATAAAGAGCACCACTTCCTAGTTACAAAAGTTTTAATTCATCAGGAATACATAACAATTCTAAATATGCATGTGCCTAATAATATAGACTCAAAATCTATAAGGCAAAAATTGACGAAACTGCAAGTAGAAACATACGACTCCTCATTCACAGTGGAAGATTTTAAGGTACTTCTCTTAGTATCTAATAGAACAGCACACAAAAAAATCAACGATGCTGTAACAATAGGATTGATACACTTGACCTAATTGGCTTATAGAAAACCTTGCTCCCAAAGAACCGCAGAATAAACATTCTTTTCAAGTACACTTGGAATAGTTCAAAAATTCCTCATATCCTGGGCCATAAATTTCAAAAGATTGACTTCATGTAGAGTCTGTTCTCTACACAGAGTACAATTAAGCTAGAAATCAATTTTAAAAAAAGATAATTAGACAAATCCCCACAGTTTTAGAAATTTAATTATTCACATTGTATTAATAATATCCTGTATGTAATATCTGTCAGATCTATACTGACATTCCTTTGTTCGTTCACCTTTCCCTTTTTTATCTAGGTGGGAGTTTTCCACGTTAGTCTTTTCAAACAATCACTTTTGCCTTTGTTGATTTTTTTTTTATTGTGCTGGTTCTATATTTCATTATTTTCTACTCTTTTCCTTATTTATTTCTTTTGACTTTCTTTTGGTTTAATTTTTTCCTAACTTCTTGAAGTGGATGCTTAGTTCATTGATTTTTAGACATATATGTCTAATATATGCATTTAAAGCAAAAATTTCCCTGTATACATGCTTTTAGGTGTACCCTACTGTATCGGTATGTAATATTCTTATTAGTTAATCAAAACGTTTTCTAATTTTCACTGTAATTTCTTATATTACTCATGAGTTATTAATTTTCAAACATACAGGAAAATTTTCTAGTTGTCTTATTTTTGTTGTTAGCCTGATTACATTATGATCAGAAAACACCCTCTATGATTTTAGTCATTTGATTTCTGTTGAAATTTGCTTTAAATGTATTATTTAGTTGTTGAATGCAATATTCTGTATACAGTTGACCGTCAAACAGCATGGATTTAAACTGTGTGGGTCCACTTATATGTATATTCCTTCTGCCTCTGCCACCCCCAAGACAGCAAGACCAACCCTTCCTCTTCCTCCTCCTCCTAAGCCTACTCAACATGAAGACAAGGAGGATGAAGATCTTTATGATGATCCACTTTCACTTAATACATTGTAAATATATTTTCTCTTTCTTATGATTTTCTTAACATTTTCTTTTCTCTAGCTTACTTTATTCTAAGAATATAGTATACATGTGCAAAATATATGTTAATCGACGTTTTTTGTTATTGGTAAGACTTCAGGTCAACGGTAGACTATTGGTGTTTAAGTTTTGGGGGAATCAAAAGTTGTACATGAATCTTCAACTGCACAGGGGTTGGCACCCCTAACCCCTGTGTTTTTCTAGGGTCAACTGTATTTTCATTAAGCCAAATTTATTATCATGTTGTTCAAATCTATGCACTTACCAATTTTTTTTATCTATTTTATCTGATACTGGTAAGTGTGTTAAAATTCATCATGATTTTTGATTTGCTTACTTTCCCTTAGAGTTCCTTCAAATTTTGCTTACATATTCTGAGTCTATATTATTACTTTCAAGCAAATTTGGAAGTTTCCGCTTCCCCATTAGTTGAACTATGTGTCGTCATGAATTTCTCCTATTTTTCCATGGTAATACCGTTTGCCTTAATGTATCCTTTGTTGATCTACTAATATTAGCATAGCCACACAGCTTTCTTTCGGTTAGTGTTTGCAGGGTATATCTTTTTCCACCCTTTTACTTTCAACTTTTCTGTATCCTTACCTTTGAGATGTAACTGTTGTAAATAATTTATATATGTTTTTTAAAATTTAGTCTCTCTGTCTTTTAATTGGTGCATTTAATCCATGTACATTATTTCAAGTATTGATACATTGGGGTTTAAGTCTGTCACCGTAATACTGTTTGTCTTACATGTTCTATGTTCCTCTTTCTCTGTTTTCTAGCCTTCTTTTGGGTTAGTCAAGCATTTTCCATAACTCTATTTCCTTCTCTACATGTTATACGCCATTTTAAACATTTTTTTGGTGCTTACTCTTTACTATTTATAACATTTATACTTGACTTATACAATTATAATATTATTTAGTACCTTAATCTCCTTCCAGAAAAATGCAAGAGTCATGGAGTTCTTTAACTCTCTTTATGTCCTTACTGACTTAAATGACATCTATGTACAGCATTTTAATTGTATATATAATATAATCCCACAATATATTATTATTATATTTTTATAGTCAATATTCATTTCAATTTACCCACATGTATATTGCTCTTTCCTTTCTACATATTTCTTTCTATGTCTCCAAACTTCCATCTTGGACTGTTTTCCTTTTGTCTGAAAAATACTCTGACATTTCCTTTGGTGCAATTTAACTGGTGTTAAATTCTTTCATTTTTTGTGAAAAAAAAAAAAAGTTCTATTTAATGTTTATTTTTGGAGGCTAATTTGCTGGATGTATAATTCTAGTCTGGCAATTATTGGCATTTTGAAAATATTATTTCACTGTCTTTTGGCTTCATTATTTCTGTTGAGAAGTCAACTGTTGCTTCTTTAAAAGTAATCTGTCTTTTTTTCTCTGTCTGGTTTAAAATTTTTCTCTTTGTCTTCAGTTTAGTAGTTTTATTTGATGGATTTAGGTATGGATCCTCATTGGTGGTCTTAAGACTTCTTGAGTTAATAGGTTGATGTTTTTCAATAATTTTGATAAATTCTCAGTCATTATTCTATCTCTCTTATTTTAGGACTTAATTACTGGTATGGTAGACCTCCTTTCTGTGTCTCCCATATTTCTTGTCCTCTTTGAGTTTTTCTAACCTGTTATCTTTCCATGCTTAAGTCTGAATATTTTCTTCTGCTTTATGTTCCAGCTTATTAAATCCCTCTTCATATATGAAAAAAAAAAAACCCACTGACTTCTTAATTTGTGTGATGATTTTGTTTTTAATTCTTGAATTTCCATTTTGTTATTGTTTCTTTTTTCAGTTTCCAGATCACTGCTAAAATTCTCAAATCTTATTTTTCATCTCCTTGAACATAGTGTTTATTTTAAAGTCTGTGTCTGCTAGCTTAAATGTCTGGGGTTTCCATGGGTATGTTTGTATTGACTGTTATTTCTGTTGATTATCATTCATAATGTCTTGTTTTCTTGTGGATTGGTTATTTTTAAATTACGTTTTAGATACTGTGTGTGCAATACTGTTCCTAGAAAGTTTTGAGAGCTAGGATCATGTTAGCTTCCTGAAGAGTGGATTTGTTTTGGCTTCTGCCAGGTAGCTGGGGACACTGGCCATCCAGGACGACTTTAGTCCAATTTTGGGGCTTGTGATAATTGGTTAGCTGAGTGGCAGTCTTTGTAAGAACCTACTTCTGGTTCATGCTTACTCCCAGACTACAGACTTTAGTGTGTCTAGTCCAAATTGATTGGGGTTTATTAGGTGTCTTAGTCCATTTATGTGTTGCTATAAAGGGATACCTGAAACTGGGTAATTTATAAAGAAAAAGGGTTTATTTGGCTCATGATCCTGCTGGCTGGAAGATCAGGCATCTAGTGAAAGCCTCAGGCACTTCCACTCATGGCAGAAGCTAAGAGGGAACTGGCGTGTGCAGCAATCATGCACCAAGAGAGGAAGAAAGGAGTGGGGAGGTGCCAGACTGTTTTTAACAACCAGCTCTTGTGGGAACTAGCAGAGTGAGAACTCACTCATTACTGTGCGAATAGCACCATGCCATTTGTGAGGGATCACCCCCTATGGCCAAAACACCTCTCTTTAAGCTCCACCTTTAATACTGGGGATCAAGTTTCAACATGAGGTTTGGGGGACAAACATCCAAACTATCGCACTAGTGCTTTCCCTCCTTGGCAGGCCTGAACACCAATCCCTCTAACCCTCAAGGATATCAAAACTGTACCTTAGCCTTTTGGCTTCTCAGGATTGCCACCTCAGAACTGGCAAATGCCTCCTGGGGGAGAGTATCCCCAAGTGTTGTTCTCTACTCCTGGGGTCTGCCTCCTTTCCTAGATCCTGGCAAGGTAAATCTTCACTATCATGGTAGACCTCTCTCTGGTGCTTCAATCAGATTTTAATTTTTTTATTTCAGAATATTACAGGGGCACAACTGTTTTGGTGACATAAATTGCTTTTTTTTTTTTTTTTTTTTTTTTTTTTTTTTTTTTTTTTTTTTGAGACAGAGTCTCACTCTGTTGCCTGGGGCGAGTGCCGTGGTGTCAGCCTAGCTCACAGCAACCTCAAACTCCTGGGCTCAAGCGATCCTACTGTCTCAGCCTCCCGAGTAGCTGGGACTACAGGCATGCGCCACCATGCCCGGCTAATTTTTTTTTCTATATATATTTTTAGCTGT
>RJWJ010027963.1:0-21763 GCA_004363605.1 Indri indri
CTGTCTCTGAACTATAAAAAGATGAGCCCTACACAGATAAATAGTGATCTTGCCAGCTGACTGAGAAGTAGTGTTGACTAGCTCTCAGGGGAAGTCTTGCCCAGTGTTACTTGTAGCATTTTGACAGAAGTGAATAAGATAAAAAGGTATTGGAGGGTGTAAAGAAAAGATCAGAGGGGACCTTAAGATATCTATTCATGGGTGATTTATGAATATATATACACACACATACACACATATATAATCTAAGTATTTTTTAATTTTTTAATATATTTTAACATAAATGTTGCTGACATGTGGAGAGGATCAGTTATCGATCTCTCATTTATGTGCTGTATCATAAAAGGATAACATTTGAGATTATAGTTTTGTCATTTCAAAGTCTAAAAAAAAGATTCTAAAAATTAAAAACTAGTAAATAATACCAGGTTTTCAGGGACTACTAGAATATATGGTCAGTTTATAAATATATTTCATGTCATATTATCTTTTGTAAATTTATCCATGTCATATTTGGCTGTATATAATCTTATACAATACCCTAGTACATCTATCTTTTTCCTCTTATGAATTACTTGAAGACATTTCTGCAAACTTTTGTATTTTTTTTTTGCACTGAGATTTACTTACACTTTAATTCAAATGCAGAGCCATAATATACCTTCATAGAGGAATGAGATGTTTACTATGAAATTTAAGGTGGCATTTCCAAAAAATTAATTAAAACCATTAATTTGCTCCAATGTGATTTTAAAAAATTTTTCATACGTGCTAACCAATGTGCACTGGTGATCTTATTTTTAATTCATGCAATTAAAATGAGCATTCTATTCCTGTTTTATTCAGATAAAGCAATAAACAATCTGGCTTTTCTTTGAGTCTATAGTGAGGGAAATATTTTTCATGTTGTACTTATTTACAGTTTAAAAGTTAGCAATCTGAAATCTATTATTTTGTAGAATGCATATTTTAAGGAAAAAATAGAATTTTATGACAATAATATTGAATATAAATATAGTATATACCATTATAATTTGATCTAAATAAGTTTAGTGGTTAATGATAATTTTATATTTGTAATGATATTCTAAAAGGCTTTTAGGAAGGTTCAAATCTAGAATGTCTCATTTATGGGAAGAAAAAATAATTTCTAAATTATACTTCATAAAAATCCACGGCACTTAATGCTGTTCTCTTAATTCTGGGCATCCCAATATTGAGTGGCTAATGTGATCAGAGCATTCTCCTAGGCACTGGGGATATGGTGGTGAGTAAACATATTTTACTTACATAATGGAAATTAAATTCTAGCTAAAGTGAGAGAAAAATCAATGTCTAAGTACTTAATGATGGTATTGATACTAACAGACTAACATTAATTAAGAGAATAAGTACATTCTTAATAAGAACTATAAAAGGAAATTATAAGATATTATTAGAGGTTACATAAAAGGAAACTAATATATATGCATAATATGGTATAAAAAGAACAAGTAAATGTTCCAAAGTTCTTGAGTTTCAGACTCAATTATCCAATTTATCAGTATAATACACTTGGAAAAGAATATGCTAGTTTTAATTTTTAAATTTATGTATGTTTGTGCATTTTCTGTTTATATATTTAGTGTTCAGTCTTATGTGTTTGTCTGAATTTTGAATTGGCCTTTCCTTTCCCAAGCAAATTAAGGCAAGTTTATGTCAGTTGAAAAATCCAAGATCAGCATACTCACTGTCTTTTAATTATTTTTATGTGAAATGGCGGTAATCTTAAAAATAGATTTTTTTAATTCTCAAAGTGATAATGAAATATATGCACCAGCTAATGGATAATGTCCCTATTGCTCTTCTGTCTTCTGCAACTGCTCTATTCAATATGATAGTGATTAGCCTCAAAGGGGTATTTAAATTTTAATTAATTAAAATTAGATAAAATTTAAAAATCAGTTCCTAGTCACACTGGTCACATTTTAAATTCTCAATAGCTTCACATGGCTAGTGGCTACTGTGTTGCACAGTGCAGATATATGACAGAACATTTCCATTATTGCACAAAGTTCTATTGGACTGTACAGTTCTAAGATATAATATTTTACTTTAACAAAAAAATCTATGTTCAGCAGGTGATTATATGCATAGCCTCCCTTCCCCTAGATATTTGGAGCTCTACAGATGACTTGCTGGTTTATATATTTAAACTTCATATTGTCCAAGGAATTTGAACAGGAATTGCCCACATGTAAGACATAAATAATTTTCAACAAAGTTTTGGTAAGATAAGTTTGATGTCAGAGTGTGGTGCCAACATGAGCTTCTTATCACTATTGAATGATTATTCCAAGGCTGCTTCCTGTCCAATCTCCTTCAGGAATAAAGAATGACTAAGGCACAGATCCAACATTGGTCCTACCTCAATGCAGTTAGCTTGACTGATGTTCACACCCACATGAGCAATGAAAAAACTGAAATCCTTTGCCATATGTTCGACTATGACAGGAAAAGAGTGATTAAAAGTTTGAGAGAATTGACTTGTAGCATCCTGAATTCCAGAACTACTTAAAATCATTTACCTTGTTTATAGGGACAAACTTTGTATGTGTGTATGTCTAGGTAATTTATTTAAGCCTTACTACACTAACAGATGTGAGTGTAGGGTCATGTGGCATGAAGCTTTGTTTATATGTATAATCTCTAAGGACATAGCATCTGGCATATATAAACACATTCAGTAAGCATTTGTTAGATAAATAAATGTGCGAATTAAAAGTGTAGTTCTCATGTTAAAATATAAAAGGAAAATAGCAGTATGTTTTTAGTTCTGTCTGTGTAGGCATAGGAATACTCTATAATTGTTGACTTAGGTTTTTTTTTTCCTTTTACTTTATTTATTTATTTATTTATTTATTTTGAGACAGAGTCTCACTCTGTTGCCCTGGCTAGAGTGCCGTGGCGTCAGCCTAGCTCACAGCAACCTCAAACTCCTGGGCTCAAGCAATCCTCCTTCCTCAGCCTCCCGAGTAGCTGGGACTACAGGCATGCGCCACCATGCCCGGCTAATTTTTTCTATATATTTTTAGTTGTCCGATTAATTTCTTTCTATTTTTAGTAGAGACGGGGTCTTGCTCTTGCTCAGGCTGGTTTCGAACTCTTGAGCTCAAACAATCCGCCCGCCTCGGCCTCCCAGAGTGCTAGGATTACAGGCGTGAGCCACCGTGCCAGGCCTTCCTTTTACTTTAATAACACCCTCCAGAAAATAATTTAAGGGTTATTTCCTAAAATAACTACTTTTTTCTTTTCAAAAATGTAATAAAAGCCAAAGTGTAAATTGTTAGTAAAATTTTACAACTTAGTTGTAAACCTTTATTTTCAGAAGAAATTACGACAAATATTAACTGTGGTATGTAGCTAGTGCATTACTTAAAAATGCTTGAAGCTCTGACCCAGGTGGGGCAAGGGCAATATATGTAGCCTAAACATTTGTACCTCTATAATATGCTGAAATAAAAAAGAAAAAAATACAAAATCTTGTGTCTGTCCCCCACACATATGTACAGTTAAAAATTAAAACAAAAAGTCAGATAAGAAAATAGCATATATGAACTGGGTGTAAGAATCATTTGCACATGATATGTTGATTTTGGATTCTGATATCTCAAATGGCTTTGATCTCAAGTACACAAAATTGCCAATTCAGATTTAGGTCAAGAAAATTTTATGGACTTTCTAATAACCTTATATAACACAAAAGTCTTTATTTCATTTGTGAGTGATATTTCTTCCTAGATTCAAAAATAAGGGTTGCAACCCCTAAAGGTTTGCAAACTCAAGATAAAAACTGCTGAAATAAGCAAGATGTTAAGCCATTCTAGACTTTAATTCTTTGTTGAGATTTGTAAAATCAAAGAAGAGAAAGTTGGCGTTGGATATGAAACTCCAAAGAGAAGTATTTTTTGCTTTTGAAAAAAAATGAAAGGGTACATATTGCCAAATAAAAAGCTGTATTTTTTTTGTCTATTGTTTTGGGAAATAATTAACAGAACTACCATAGAAAACTTTAACATTTTTGACATATGCATGTGCAAGACTCCACTCCATTGCCCAGTGGAAGGTAATAAATAACAGGGCACTTTCAGAGCTATAAATCTGGTACAGTTGCCCAGAATTGTGTACAGTGCCAGTAAGAACTAAAAATAGTTCCAAAGAGATTGAATTCTAAAACTGATTAAATAAAAGCTGTTTACTCTGTAGATCGAGGAATGCTGGTGAAAAGAATAAAATTTATTTCTGAGCTTTACCACTGCTTGATGTATCAAAAAGCAACCTGAGTTTAAATATTTTTTTTCATTTTTTCTTACTGATTCATCTATGGGCCATAGAAATGCAAGGACATAGTTTCGGACGGATAAAACCACAATGATATGGCTATTTTAGAAAAGAGTAGGGAAATACCTTTAATATTCTCAATACAAATGTAATGTATACTATCATAAATTTACTTTCATTCCACTAAAAATTTCTTGGTTTGCTTTAGGCTGTCTGAAATTATTAGAGGGAATTGCATCTGTTGCTTATATATTCAATATTGTGGTGCCATTTAGATTCTATGTACTATTTCTAGAACATTTCTTTCAGCATTCATTTGTACCATTGTTAAGGAAAATACAAGAAAAAAATGGATTACAAGTAAAATGACCTGACCTGTTAGTCACATATTTGCCAATAACCCTAAAGTCACCAAGTCCTTCCCTACCTTAAAGTTACTTTAGGGGATGTAGAGTAATGTGTAAGAAAACATAAATTCTCTTTGGAAGAAATACGTTGTCATTAAAATATTAATAGTAGTGGTGTTAATTTTGGTGAAGCCACACACAGTGTTTAAAGTATCATGTACGTTTTATCTACTGCAATGTAGCAATGCCTATTTAGTAGAACAATACTATTCATAGCCTATGGTTCTTTTTTAATGTTAGTCCAAAGAAAAGGAATTTCTTTCATTGACTTTTTCCCTCTATTTTATCAGATTTCAACACTAGGAACAGTCTGTTTGTTTTTCCCTTTTGATAAAAGGGTAGGCACTCAGGAAGGTTGTTGAAAATGATAGAGTTTTTATACTAAGTTCTGTTAATGTGTACTCCCCCTTACTTTGGATTTTTAAAAAATAAATACTATTTCCTTTTTTATAGCCATGTGTAACTATCACTACCCTGTTTCCTCCATCTGACAGAATATTCAAACCATTTTATTATATTATTTGGAATACGCACTCAGACTGAAATGTCTTAAAGTGTTAACCTTAAATTCACAATGTTATGAGCTGGAGCAAAGAATATTAAATTGAAGATATCAGAATTGTTATATTCACAAAAACAGATTAATAAGTGAAGCAAATCCATTCATCAGATTTCCATTTGTTTTTTTTAGTCTATTCCTCACTTGGCTTTGAAAAGACAGATTTTAACTTTCAGAAAATAAGGAAAAATCTTAAACCAACGACTGAATATGAGATATAGAAATGAAATAAAAGACAATGTGATTCATTCTGTGAACTTTCTAGGAGAAAACCCATCATTTTTTACCAGTATATGTAATATTTCAACATTCTCTTTCTTGCTCGTTCCATTTGTTTGTGCTTGAGCACTCTTCTCTCTCTCTCTTTCTGTGTCTCCTTCTAAAACTTGGAAAAGCTAAGCATGCCTTATACCATAGAAACATTCTTTAATACTATGCAAATGTTTAAAATACAAATTGGATTGACCTAGAGATTTTAATGTTTTACATTTTATTTGAAAATATTTCCTTTTAAAGAATATATTTTAGCATGTAATTTTAATCACTAACTGCTTTTAATTGAGAAGACATGCAAAACAAATGAAATGCCACTCCTAATAGTTGCTAATCAGCTTTTTTTAGCAGCTGCTCCTTTGTGCTCAAGTTAGATGAGTTGGATTCATAACAAAACAAGAATACAGTAGAGTATATTCAATTACTGAATACTAGTACTAGAACAGACTTCAGGTATCATCTAGCCTTCCTTCTCCTTTTACAAAATGGGCACTGGGATCCAGTGAGGTTTGGTGACTTGCCCAGGATCACACAGCTAGTTTATTGCAGAACTGCGTTTGAAAGCCAAATCTCTTGACTTTGAATTCAGTGGTTTGTCCACTAAACTGTGGTTACCTCTCAAAACGGAGGTCTTTTTGATGCTAGCAAGAACTCTCCACTCTGTAGAGAGCTCTCAGCACTATATAATCATCAGGAAATTACTATCCAAAAAGAGCAAAAACAAAACAAAAAAACTGCTTCCTGATCCCAAAACACTGAGCCACTGACAAAAAGGTTTCTTCTCTGCCCTCTTCAAAACTATTCTATCACCCTTGAGGAGTAATATTTAGTGAAAGAAAGAAACCAAAGAAATACCATTTAAAATACTAAGGGTACATAAATATATATAATTTTAATTATGAACTTAAAACATACAAACAAATATTAAGGGTGCCATTATTTCTATGTATAAACTGAGTCAAATTCTCAAAATGGAATTCATCATCATTATTCTTTAATAGCTAATATAAAGTATTTTATATTTCATGGAAGATTTTCTTTAAAAAAGATTTTCTTAAATATTTCTAAGAAAAATCCAAAAGCATTTTATGTTTCTGTATACTGTATAGTTGCTATATACTAAACTATTGTTTAAAAGAAGTAAGGCAATGATCTAATGGTTAATTTTAATTAAAATTCATGATTGGGTCAAATCCTATCAAAAATTTAGTTTCAACAAAATGAAAATATGATCCTTTACTAATAGACACTGCTACAAATCTAACTGATTGATTATTTATCATAGGAAGATAAAATTCAATATCCTTCTGGTCCAGTGTGTCTGAGAAAACTTCAAGGAAAGAAAGTCAGTACATAAGATAACTTCCAGGAAGGGAAAAACAATGTTAAAAAATCTAAAGTCATATGAAGGCATATCTTTTAAGTCTCAGGGCTTCTTGAGTGTTTCTATCTCTGATTCATTCTACCTTCTGAATTGTTAACAAGTCTTAACCAATTTCTGTTGAAATTAATATCCTCAAAGCTTAGAAATCTCCTTTTTCTAAAAAAGAATTTCAGTTTCTATAGCACATGAGAAGGCCATTTCTTCTGTGTCATAGCCTCTGACTACCGATTAAATGGATGTCATGATAAATGGTGGCAAATTTTCTTGAGAGAAGTCAATGATAAATTTGTCCATGGATCACACTCTTTTGGAAATGGGAAGTCATTGTAAGAATAGTTCAAACCCTTTGCTCTTTGAAGCAAATGGAGTTTCAAGTAGCCAATAACTAATCAGAGATAGCTTATTCTAATCAAGGCCTTAATGAATAATTGGAAGTCATTAAGGCTATCATGGGTGAACAGCTGAATCTTGTGGTTGTTCCAACCACAAAAACTGTACCAACAATTCTTTTGTGTTGTTGATCACTAAACATTGTTCACATATATGTGAAAGTCCCAGATTTCTCAGTGATCTGGTTTTTGAGGTATAGGATATAGTCCAACAAGTAGAGTCAGATCACAAGTGGTGGTGGAGGGCTGTTGGATGGCATGAAAAGGCCAGCAAACCTGAGTCTTTTTTTCCCCTGCACATTTCAAACAGACCAAAAGAATATGTTTTTCCCCAGTGGAGGTGAAGGATTGGGAATCCTAGCTGTCTTTTTATAAATCTGGATTTTAACTAAAATGTACATTCTTCTTTGCTACAGGTAAGACTGGTCAAGAATGGGGCGCATGGGATAGTTGTGACATGCATCTGGGATAAGAGATAACTGAAGTAAAGAGAGAAGTGATTAGGGAAGACAATATTAGACCACACACAGAGAGGAGTCCCTTGTCCACTAAATCGGAGAAAGCTTCAGGTATGTCCATTTGCAGTCAGTGTTATTTTCATAATCAAAGGCCTATCCAATTGGCTCTGATCCCATGAGAGATATCTGGAGATATTAAAAGGGCCTGACCCAACCCATGTTTTCCTGCTTTAATTTTGAGAGAAGTGGAACTCATCCCTGTTTGCCCAAATGTTTTCTGATTCTGCATGAATTAAAAGAGCATCAGCAGAGAAATCGTCTCGAAGCTTGCCTTTGTTGTTACGACGTAAAGGACAACCATTTCTATACTGTATTGTTAACGTGTGATGAAAAATGGATTCTTTTTGACAATTTCAAGCATTTGGTACAATGGTTGGATAAAGACGAAGTGCTGAAATGCAGTCCAAAACAGAATATTCATCAAAAAAAGCTAATGGTGACTGGTGGTCCAGCGGTGGTATCATCCACTGCAGCTTCATGAAACCCGGTAAATCGATTACAGCAGATGTCTACTGCAACCAACTGGACAAAATGATGAGGATATTTGTGATTAAGCAGCTGAGATTGGTCAAGAGAGACAGGGCAGTCCTCTTGGAAGACAACACTTGACCACATGTCACACAAACAATGCTGCTCAAGCTACAGCAGCTGGACTTGGAAACTCTCTGTCAGACACCATATTCACCAGACCTTGCACCAACTGACTACCACTTCTTCCAGGCTTTGGACCACTTCTTGCAAGGAAAAATATCCAATTCTCAATAAGCTGTGGAAAACGCCTTTTTGCGATTTCATCACCCCTTGCTCTCCAGGCTTCTTTGCTGCTGGTATAAACAAGCTACTGTTAAGATGGCAGAAATGTGCCGATAGTTTAGGCTCATACTTTGATTAATTGTACTGCTCCTTGTTTGAGATATAATAAACTACACTTTTGATTTGAAATCAGACATTTCTTATTTAATGACCTAAATATCTTCCTTTTGATTCTATACTCTTTGGCACAAATTGTTTTTATTCATTCAAATTGTTCAGGCTCTCTGTTCATCTTTAGGATATTGAATTTCCACTTTTATGACCCATGGCACACAGGGGTTTAATTTTTATAAAAAAAAACCATTATTTTTGAGAAAATGCTTTCTACTTTTATGTGCATCTGTATTTTAGTGCTTGGTACACATGAATATAGTGGTATACTTTGTGCCAAGTGTGTTCGTTATGTATCCTCTACATTCTCACTTTGTTAGGTCAAGTATGAGTATTTTCTCTGATAAGATTAAAATTATTTTTTAAGTGATGCAATAAAAATAGCTAATTTAGTAATAGTTAATTTAATAAATCCAACCAGTCTAATCATCAGACCACCTGACTATTAGTACTGGAGATATCTTGATTTCCTCAGCTGACCTTTGGATTTCAACTAAAATTTTAAAATCAAATTTGATTCAGGCTCCAAGACAGGTTCTTATTCAATCAGAGGTAAAACCATAGATGACAAAAAAGAACTATAAATATGAGAAAGACTATTCATACACAGAAGACATTAGTCCATTTATCTGATGTGAACAAATGTCCAATTTTTAATTTTATTTTTTTTAAGGTTAAATCTAATATTGGTCATTATTATTATTATTATTATTTTTGAGACAGAGTCTCACTCTGTTGCCTGGGCTAGAGTGCCGTGGCTTCAGCCTAGCTCACAGCAACCTCGAACTCCTGGGCTCAAGCGATCCTACTGCCTCAGCCTACCAAGTAGCTGGGACTACAGGCATGCACCACCATGCCCGGCTAGTTTTATACATATATATATATATAGTTTTATACATATATATATACATATACACACACACACACACACATATATATATATATATTTAGTTGTCCAGATAATTTCTTTCTATTTTTAGTAGAGACTGGGTCTCGCTCTTGCTCAGGCTGGTCTCGAATTCCTGACCTTGAGCTATCCACTCGCCTTGGCCTCCCAGAGTGCTAGGATTACAGGCCTGAGCCACCACGCCTGGCTGGTCATTATTTCTTAAATGAAAGTGGTGAATGTATTTGATCTGTGACAATTCCATTTGAAAAACTACAGTGGTTTAAATATCTAGATTCTACAGGTAATTTGCATAATAGTCTAATGTAATTTTTAGAATTTCATTTATTGCTTACTGATTTACTGATGTAAAGTCAGTAAACACAAGTTTAAGACAAAATATGGAAAATTTCCCATAGCTCACTACATCTCTATTAATTTTCATCATATTGAGCGTTAATATATAATGCAGTGGATAGTGAAGAAAAATCAATAGCATGACAATAGAATTATCACTGTTTTGTAATCTACTAAGTAGCTGATCTACTTCATCCCTTACTTATTATTACAATGCCTCTCCCTTATTCTACTAAAAGAGCTGTCAGTAATGTCAAAAGATGTTATAATTCTTGACAAGTAAGGGTTATAAAATAAATGTTTCAACAGTATGAAGTTGGCAGAGGGAGTTTTTAGTTTTAATTCTCTTTTTAATTGAGACTTCATGGGGGTTGTGTCTCCTTTTTTTATGATCTATTTTGAATAAAGTTTACCAATTTAAGGTCATAGATAAGCAAACCTATTTTCAATCTATGGATAGCTATATGTCTTAGATTAAAAGAAGGAAAAACAAAGACAAATATAGGTTTAATTATAATAGGAAAATGTATGTTATATTTGGAAAGTCACATATCTTGATAAAAACTTTAATCATAAAATGTTCTCAAAATTGAGTCCCAAACCATAATGCCCACGAAAACATTTTATAGTATTGATCAGTTACTATGATTAAAGGATGATAATTGGACAATGTGGCAAAAATACATATTAATAAAACCTTTTACCTTGACTAAAAATTAATGTAAAGGTCTTATATGTCAGAGCCAGTACAGTATTTATTCTTTTCCTCTGAAAATCAAAGCAGAAGTTAAAATTGTACGTCCACAGTCTCTGTATTTTATCACATCATCAGTAAGAAGCCAATAGTTGTAAGAAAAATAGTTTAAAGCTGTGGTCCCCAACCTCTAGGCTTAGACCAGTACCAGTCCCTGTCCTGTTAGGAACTGGGCTGCACAGCAAGAAGTGAGTGGTGGGCGAGTGAAGCTTCACATGTATTTACAGCCACTCCCCATCACTCACCTTTCCCCCAAAGCCCAGTCTGTGGAAAAATTGTCTTCCATGAAACTGTTTCCTGGTGCCAAAAAGGTTGGGCACCAATAGTAAAGAAATGCATGCAAGACTACCAAAAGAAATCTTCAAAGGGAATATAGCTTCACCAAAATAAACTGTTAAAAAAGGAATCTCTTTATCAATGATGCCTAGTACACTGAAGTTTGTGATACCTACAAAATCCAATTTTAAATTCCCTTTAAACATCAATACTATTCTAAATAAATATACCCGTTTCCTTTGACCAAGAGGGAAGACACTGCTCCTTGTAAGACACTCTATATGTAATGGAAACCAAGAACAATGGTACTACAACACTGACTTGAACCAAAGAGAGGAGATTACTAATAACAGGAAAGAACATCTAATGGAGATTTGAGTTTATCTAATCTTATGAATAATTCTGGATCTAAAAACATGCTTTCTCAGAATTTTGATATGCATTGGCTGAAGTAGATAGTTTCTAGGAAGTATTATTTTTTTGTATTTTTTTTATTTCAGCATATTATGGGGGTACAGATGTTTAGGTTACATATGTTGCCCTTGCCCCCCTCCCCCCCAAGGAAGCATTTTAAAGTATTGTGAAGGAAAATAAAATATAATGGGGAGGGATATAATTCACTGAAATTTTACTATTTACTGCTGAATAATGAAGTATTGACTATAGTTTTAAGTGAATGCGTTATATTGAATTATGCTAAATTACTCTTCATGAACATAATAGCATGCACAAAGAAGCCTGGATATTAATTAAAACAGCACTCAGGTAATAGACTTTGAAGTTATGCTTTGATTACCAAGCTCTAATTTAATGACATCACAATTTCTCAAAAATTTGACAACACTAGGGTATATATTTTGAAATATAGTAAACCCTGTCAATGACAGTAGACTGGTAAACGTAGTGAATACTGATTTTTAACTTCTGAAAAAGATATTTTTCTCTGATTAAAATCAAGTTTGTAATTTGGAAAACTGTCAGAAGCAGAAGAAAAACAATTAATATAAAGCTAAGGAACCTAGTAATAAGCAATTTGCATTTTACAACATCTTTCCTCTACAATGGAATGCATACGATTAAACCATAATGTTGTTAAGCGAATGGAACTCTATATCACATTTTTTATTTCAATGGATTTTTATTATCACCAGAATTATTGAGGTTTGTATCAATTGCTGTTAACTCTATTAATTAGATACTTGAATCTAATTCAATTATTTTTATTAAGAACTATGCTAAAATATTCAAGCTATCTCTAAGAATTAAATGCAAGTTTCAAAATAAACATACTTGGAATGTGTTTTATAATTCATCTATTTGCTTCTTTTCATGAATAACTTCATATAAGAGAAATAAGTGATCCTGATATGCACGGTTGACTTGTAAAACAGAAATTTGCATCATATCTGGTTCAATGAATCAATCCACATAGAACATTTTTTGGACTAAATTTAAACTTATCTTTAGGAAAATTATTAGCTACATTAAAATAGTATACAGGAACTTAAGTCACTGTCAAAAGATACATGCATATCTAATATATAATGTCCAAAACGCTTAGTGAAAAATCCAGGCAAATGCATGAGAAAACAAAAACATATTACACAAAAATAATTAAATGATTATTGGTAACATCACGCTTTGTAATGTTGATGAATGGAGGAAAACAACAAAAGACAAATTTGATCCTTCATTGGTGGTGTAAATTATCCTCAAAACAGTCTAATAAAGGAAAGAAAACTATTTTGTTATGAATATTTATGAATAATATTTCCATGCAGACAAAGTCACTATTGTTCTTTTACAGAAATCACTCAAAGCTTTGGATCTAGGATCTAAAACCTTATTAGTGCAACCTCTGTGGAAAAGAATTTGGAGATACCTCAAAGAGCTAAAAATAGAATAGCACAATTAAGCATCTACCCAAAAGAGCAAAAGACATTCTATAATAAAGTCATCTGCACCCGAATGTTTATGGCAGCACAATTCACTATTGCAAGGATGTGGAAACAACCCAAATGCCCATCAATTCATGAGTGGATTATTAAAATTTGGTATATGTATACAATGGAATATTACTCAATTATAAGAAATGACAGTGATCTAGCACTTCTTATATTTTCCTGGATTGAACTTGAGCCCATTATCCGAAGTGAGGTACCACAAGATCGGAAGAATGGGCTCCACTTGTACTCGCCATCAAATTGGTACTAACAGTTGAACACTCGGGTGCTCACATGGCAGTAATACTCTCCAGGGATTAGGGGGATCGGTGGTGGGTAAACCCGCAACTAAAGGACACACGGGGAGCATTGCAGAGGGGAAGGGCATGCCTTTAACCCTCGCTTGGGTGAGGCAAAGACATAAAATGTAACCGTAATGTTTGTACCCTCATAATACCCTGAAATAAAAAAAAAAACATTTTTAACAAAAAAAAAAAATAAAATTTCTGTTTTCCAGAAAAATAAATAAATAAAACCTTATTTTGGAAAGATGCTCAAGAGACTCTGTAGCTCATTCTCTCTTCAGGCTATACTAAAATGGACTCCAGACAAATGGATATTTAGGGGAAAATGTAAAGAGAAGGAGAAAATCAGTAACACATCTAGCTTCTGAACACTTTATTTAGAAACTTGGCCAGAAGTCTGTTCCCTCCCACTTTTTGTGGGTCAGTTCATAGCAAAGGACAATAGTCTTCATATATTTGAATAATGACAAAGGAAGTGGAAATCTTATGTCCAAAAGCAAAGGAATTCATAAGGCAATTATGTCTGCTTTCCATGCCTTTTTCTTGTCTATTTAGCTTTCGTGAACACTGCATAAGATGAACAATGCCAGCTCAGAAAAAGATTCACCCTATATAAATTTGATGACAGCATGTCTGCTGCCAGATAATTCTTCAAAAGCTAATCTTTTGCCAATTGAGCTAACTCAGCCTGATAGTTGTTTAGCTAAAATAAAACCGGAGTGTAGTTTGAGTTTGTGCAATAGTTGACTCCATTAATGTTATGTAGGAAATGGCAGCTCTCTGGATCATCACAGACCAGACCTTCAGGAAGAAAAATGTAAAATGGTACAGAAGGAAATAGTTTAAAAATTTTGGGTTTTAGATACTGTTACTATGTATTTTGATTGTCCCTGTTAAATTTTAAGGTAAAAATTGTCCTGGTTTGGAGGATAAATTATATGGTCATCCTAGCTTTATACAATGAAAATAGATAACAGAAAATCAGATGAGGATAAAATACAGGTATAAAAACTATACACAAAGACCGCCCATGCACAGTGACATGAGCCTGCAGTCCCAGCTACTCAGGAGGCTGAGGGAGGAGTATCATTTGAGCCCAAGATATCATCTGTAGTGCACTATGATCACACCTGAGAATAGCCACTGCACTTTAGCCTGGGTAACATAGCAAGATATATATATATATATATATATATATATAGATAGATAGATAGATAGATAGATAGATAGATATAGATATAGACATAGGTAGATAGATACAGAGCATAAAAGATAATTCTTCCTTTAAGCTACAAATTGAATCTGAATTCTACAAGTCAAACCACTTAGCCAATACTCCTATGGAAAATCCTTTGAGAAAGCAACACTTAAAATAACAATAAATATTGGCTAAACAATCATCAAAACAATCAGTTATCTTTTTAAGCAACTACTGATAACTGCAAATAGGAGAATAATTCCAGTTATTTATGAAACAGCATTGTTAGCCATGTGGGAAAGCACAGTTATACAGTCAGTTATTTGTGAGGAAACAAAACAACAAAAATGTTTCAATATTGCACTGAAAACATGAAACACAAAAGCTGTTGTCAGAAAAAAGAACTGTTGATAATTCATTGCAGCAATGCATGGCAATATGGGTCAATCAACTATCACTAACTCATTGAAATAATCACAAATTTAAGAAAGCTTAACACCAGTATCAGATGAAACAACTGTCAATGAGCTATGTAACAAAGTATGGACATACTTTGGAATAGCTCTTGAGGTTCTATAAGAACACAGTTTATGGTTCCTTACAGCTGTATATAATCTAATTAAGACACTATTCTTTAAGATGGAAAAAAATACAACAATAATTGCTTCACTAAATTTTACAGTTGGTAACAACAAGAGGTTATTTGGTATAATGCTATTTTTATATTTATCAATGCCCAAATAAGGCCAGCAACTATTTTGTGGGGTATATAAAACATTATCTCAGACAGGAGTCAATGTTTTGCATTGAACCTTTATAGTCTATGTTATAGAACACCAGGCATAGTTAAAATGAGATTACTATTTATAAAACATCCACAAAACAAGTGGAGAAAAATTTTACATTACTTAGATTTCCCATAGTATAATTATATTTGTATAGACAAATATAACTTAAGAAGTCTTGTATATTAGATTTTAAAAAACTGGATTTCTAATATCTAAAGAGAGTAAAACCTCAATTTTATTAATCTGGTCATCTCACATATAAGCTAGTTTTTTGCATGAAAGCTCTAGCTATATAAAGATTCTGTCGTTATACTAGTTCGGTATTTGACCTTAAACATCATTCGAAGGACTAAGGCAATCCTTCTAGCATCTAAATATACCTGAAAACTCATGACAGGATTTCTGGAGAAAATAGATTTCAGAGAAATGTTTAGAATCCTAAAAACTACAAATAAATAAACTCTTTTAGCTTAGACACAAGCCAGTCAACAATGTTCCAACTAAGGGCCATATATCCCAACCCCAGTAAGGACATTTTCACTTTTCCAGGCCCATGAGTACTTCTAATTAAAGGTGCATTTCCATACCATTAGTATGGTTTCCAAAGAATTAAACATGATACTATGGTTATTGCTACTTCTTTAACTTTGAGTGTTCTATACAGGGTTTGGAATCTAGGAAAATGATGTATCTGATGTAGCAATATGGCTATCTGGAGCTGATCCCTTAAGAATCACTTTCCTTACAGTAAAATGGTAAGATTTAAATACCTCCTGAAACACACAGAATCTGTTAAATACTTAAGTCCTCAACGAAAAAGCGGTATGAGGCTACTAGAGAATGAAATAATCATCAGAGTCTTACAATCTTATTGTGAATTCAGCCAATGTAAGTAGTATTCATTTTGTATTTATTTATTTCTTCAAGGTAGTTGAATTTCTGGGAGTTAATTGAATATTCATTAGTTTGTAACTAAACATAACTATATTTTCCAGCTTTTTGGTATCTATATGCAATCTCATATTCATCCACGTAATCATTCAGTGACTCAAATAAAGCGCTGTGTTCAACTAAAAGTAATCTATAAAGTTTTACACATCTTAATTTATTTATAATCCATTAAATCATTTTTCTAAAATTTATGCATCCCTAGATTATTTGGAGTACCACTTTGTTCTTCTGTTAACCATTTACTTCATTATTTTCATTACTGACAGCAAAGCCCTTCTTGTTCCACTGTCCTTAGAGTTCAGGCTATTTATTTTGTTATGTTTCCCTAGTCAAACTATTTTAAACGGATTCTTCTAAGCAAACTCTTGTCCTTTCATAAGCCAGGAAAACACACTAGCGTCCAGGCTTGTTCTAGCAAATCTCCTGATTGAAAAATGGTATTTAAAACCTATTTAATTTGGGATAATTAAAAATAAAAAATTCAAATGTGTCATTACATAGCTCTTCTACAAAATCCACTGCAAAAAGACAATTGTAATTGACTTAGAAAAGAGATAGGAAAATAGAAAAAGTTCTCAGTGTAAAAAAAGAAAAGACAAGAGAGGATATCTGATTTTTTAAATGGCATATGAATGAGATGTAAATAAAGCAATTCCAGATGGTAGAAGCAGTATATAAGTAACTACTCTTATTAGCAGTATCACAGTCACATGGAGGGCCAGGAGGAGGCAAAGACAAATGAAGAGAAGAAGACATTTGATTCAAGAGATAACCCGAAGAGGGTAAATGTAAGACTAAAAAAAAAAAAAAAATTGAACTAGGTCCAGAAATAAACATGGAGCCAGTGGCATTGATTGAGAAAGAGAATAATGCTGTCATATTTTTCTCTGTTTACATACATAAAATATGTATGAAAAATTAAGTTTAAGTTGTAAAGTAAGCTTTTTAAAGAGCATAAAGCATGTGATCTTTAAAAACTAGGGAAGACTAATCTTTTTTTTTTTTTCTTTCTTTTTCACAGCTATCAGTCTTACCGGAGGAAAGACTAATCTTAAACTATAGAATAAAACCAAAAACTATTTTTTATGGAACACTTTTCTTCAAGGCGCTCAGCAAATTTTATAGATTTTTCTTATTTCATTAACTCTTATAATATCCCTGCATGTTAGATAAAGATAATTTTAATTTTCTTCATTATATAGGAGAGGAATTGGAGGCATAGATAACAAGTTTGAGAATTAAGATAATAGAAAGACTCATGTAATTACCACCATTAGCACAGGAACTACCACTGTCATCAAAAAGGTTTCATTTATTTCCAATCTCAAAATGATTTTGTGGATAAATGGTAGCAAAAAGCATCACTGCCATAATTTCAGACCTAGTAACAAAATAAAATATAAATTGATAAAGGTGCTTGGTGAAAATCTACTAAAAGTAGATTTGAAAATTTTAACTTTTCTGAGACAATAAAGACTTAAAACAATTCCATGTTCTTAGTGGCAGCATAACCAATGAAGACAAATGTTTCTTTAATGTAAGAAATATGTTTTCCTCCTTACTATCATTAATGTAAAAATATAATTTCTATAATGCCTACTATTAAGCTCTTTGGGGATAATTATTTTTCAAACTTATTTTTATCCTTCAAGACTCTACATTGGGCACTCATTAAATATGTGTTAAATTTATATGACTGGAATTAGACTAAGGTATTAATTAGTAGTCAGTTACTGTTACAACTGAGACAAAATTTAATAGAACAGCTTTCCATTCTTTAGAATTCTACTTCGTTCTACTGGAAAAGCATAAAATAATGGACTTCTATATATAAAATTAGCAAAAGGATGAAAAATGTTGATGACAATATCCTACATAAAATAAAATTCCAGATTAAATGAGATCCCAAGGACAAATTTATATTAGGCTAGATAATCTAAATCTTCACAATATTCAACATTCATATTTTTTAATTTTATTAGTATTATTATTTTTTGAGACAAGGTCTCCCTCTGTTTCCAGACTGGAATGCAGTGATGTCATCATAGCTCACTGAAGCCTCCATCTCCTGGGCTGAAGTGATTCTCCTGCCTCAGCCTCCCAGGTAGCTGGGACTATAGGCACACACCACCACACCAGGCTAATTTTTCTATTTTAGTAGAGACAGCATCTCCTCGCTCTTGCTCAGACTGGTCTTGAACTCCTGACCTCAAGCAATCCTCCACCTCAGCCTCCCAGAGTGCTAAGATTACAGGCATGAGCCACCACGCCTGGCCTGATATTCACCTTTTAAAATTCCTTGCTTTGTTTAATTAAAGAAAGTTCACAGTTACTTTTTAAAATAGGTCTTTTCTTTATATTTCCTGTTATATTAATATATGTTTTATGCTACTTTTCTTAGTTTACCTGCAAGTGTAGCGATGTGTACATGTAGGAATTAAAACACAATACAACTAATCATTCTTCAAATGTATTAAAAAATAAGCAATAGGTTTCTTATGACTGGTCATCTAGAATTACCCCTTACATTTCACAGCAAATGAAAAATATATGAAAGCTATATTTTTGTCATTTTAACTGCTAAAACATGTGTGTATGTGTCCACATGTATTCTATTTTGATGCCCTTAGCTCTCAAGTAATGAATATTTTCATGGATAAAACACTTTATCACTAGGCACGCTTGTCAGGTGGTGCAAAGGCAATTTATGTAACCAAAGCATCTGTACTTCCATAATACTCTGAAATTGAAACACACACACATATTTGTAAGATGGTTCAACAAATGTAAGGACATGTTTTTATGACAATGAGAATCAGAATAACACAGTGGAAAGAGCTCGGTCTTTTAGATCAGGTAGACCTGATTTCAATCTTGGCTCTGAAACTTATTAGTTGAGTAACCTTGTGCAAGTAACTCAACTTCTCTGAGAATCTGCTTCTTTAGCCATAAACTGGAATAATATATGCTCCAAGGGGTTCATTTACTCATCTATTCAACAAGGAACATTGTTGCTCCATAGAAATACTGATTTATGGAGATGCCCCCTATAATATAGAGACAGAAATGATCTCGGGAGTTTTGCAGGGCTTTGCCCTGAAGGAATATGTGAATGTGTTAGTTTGTATATCAAAAGCTGCCTCGCCTCAGGAGGGCAACTCAAAGGTCAGTGACAGCTGCTTTCCAAGGTGATGCTGCAGTCTCAAACCCGTGGTTTTCGCCTGCTTTGAATGACAAAGCAGGTTTTCATGGAGCCACGGGATGAGAGCTGATAAAAGAGTGCCCGCCCAAGAGACAGACACCTGCAGCTAAAAGCAATTAGCCCAAGGGACAGTTCCTGCTTGACTCCATCCACGATAACTAGATAAAGAAATATGGAGCCACTATATTTCTGTTTAACCCTTCTGTTAAGTGATAACTTTATCTTAGAACTTAGAAGTTTGTCTTTGAAAGATTTTGTAACCATTTGTTCACATAGATAGAGTCAATTAAGGAATCTATAGAAGCCTTTTGGGAGACTTTTAAACTAAAATGAACTACCTGTTTTATGTAAACCTGTTACCCCTGGCAACCGATCTCTGTATCTATAAATATCCATGCGAAACTTTACTCTGGGCCTCACAGTTCACAGAAATACTGTGGGGTCTCCCAAGCCCCACCTTTATAAATCTATATCTATAAAACTGTATCTTCATCTCTGTGTATTCTTTCATTTCTATATTCTATTATTTTTTATTTTCTATTATTTCCTTATCCATTGCAACGATCCCTGCCTAGGGGACCCAATTTTTTGTTGGGAGAGTAGCTAACTCCCCGCAGAACATTGAGTTCACATTGTTTGCCAGGAACTGGCTGTACATTTTGAAAACGACACTTATATCCAGAACATACAAAGAATTCCTACAGCTCAACAATAAAAAGACAAACTACTCTACTTAAAAATAGGCAAAGACTTGAACGGACACTTCAGGGGTGGAGAGTGGATAAAAGCAACCCCACAGTAAATGCTAGTTAGTGGGCTTTTCCATTAGTATGCAGTGGAGATGATCTTATTTTGAAATAGAGGAATGGCAGTGAAACAAGAGAGATGGAGATTGACTCTAGATTATACTTGACAAGTAAAATTCACAGAACATGGTGTGAATTGGATAGAAGGAACGTGAAAAAGAGGCCACAGAGGTGTTTCTTGCCTGCCCAACAGGACAGATGGTGGTACCTTCCACTGAGAGAAGAAATGGTGCTAGGGGACCAGATTTGGAAGTTTTTGAGATAAATGTAGAAAGAGCATATCATGATGACTGGCCCAGAGTGGGCACTCAATGAATGGAAGCTACTATGGAATGGTGCAAAGCTAGTTAACTCAGTTGTGCATCAGACCTGTAAATTTAATTTCAGCCACTGTTTGAAAATAAAGTTTTTTTTAAAAGCAAAAAACCCTACTTTATCACATATTTGTAGAATGATTGGTGAAGATATAATTTCTGCAAGCAAAAGACAAATACATAAAGAACATTTCAAAAATAGTAAAGAAAATTAAGCTCTGTGTTATTTAATTAAATTGAAACCAACACTTTCCTTCATCCAATAGCTTCTACTTGCATTTAGAAACTAAAAGATCCTTCAACAAAGATCTACTAAAATTTAATTTTTGGCCAAAGCAATTAATTTGATCTATTATGCTACCAGGTTATTTAGTTATTCACACTTCTTGATTGATTTTGTGAAGATGACTATAAACTAATAAATGCAAAGGGAGAATGTTAATTTCCTTAGTATTTAATTTTTAAGTGAGAATTATTTTTCATGTGCATTTTATATTTTTTGCTAAAAAAAAATTATTCAAAAAATAGTTCAAACTCACATATCTTTTTCCAAAGCATAAAGCTATATAAATTATTTTATGGATCAAATTTAAAGAAAATCAGAAAGTTTTCCCTGTATTGACCTTATTACTTTTATCATAACTTCTCATATAAGGTACCACTACCTCTGATACACTTTACCAATCCCTCAATTTTTTTTTAAATTTAAGATTGAAAGATCATACTTCAATTCACTAAGAGGGTGTCTTCATAACACATTGTTGTTATATAGTCAATATAAAACAGTATAGACAAAAAGAATAATTTGTGCCAAGCAAACTATTCACACTGGGACATTTATTATCTTAGATTATTAGCAATGATCAGAACTATGAAAGTCAATTAGATATATGTAACCCATCCTCATGTTTTCATTAAAGAGTTCTACACCAAATAACTTTGTCTTGTATAAATATATTTTTACTTTAGGTTTTAAGTCATTCCCTTTGGCAGTCATAAAATTAAGTGTTAAATTGGTTTTCATTTTAGTACAGTAAAGAATGGAATAAGAGATCAATAAATCTGCATCAAATAATAACAAAATTTAGTGTTGCTGCTCATAGTTGGCAATATTAGGTTAACGGGGCATGATGTGGATAAATTAATCAGATTTGGAAACACGTTTGTTCTTCAGAGTCTCAATTTATAAATTATAGAATTGAACTATCT
>RJWJ010027964.1:0-21644 GCA_004363605.1 Indri indri
AGGCATGTACACACCTGGGGATCATGCCACTGGGGATCCCAAGGAGATGCCCTGAGTCCTGTCCATCCTGAAACCTTTGAAAGTCAAGGTCTAGCAACTCTCCACCTATTCTGGAGGTGTGGAGGAACCAGTGGTGTTTGTTTTCTTTTAGAAAGCCAACCAACCAGGCAAGGTTAGAACAACTACGGAACAAAGAGAATTTTCATGACCATTAAACTCATGACCACATTTCCCATTAGCACTGATGCAGCGCTGCCCACAGGCGGCACAGTGTTCCCACACAGGACTAACTCACTCACTGTTTCGTAGCAGATTCTCTTTTCTTGGAGTAGTAGCTTGTGGAAACAATATATGTATAGATAGTTTCTTGATTTATCATACAAGTAATGATTCTTTTGCTATACTGCTCTAGGAAGAAAAAAAGAAATGTCATGAAAAGAGGCAACCCTGATGATGTCACCATGTTAGGTCACCATGTGACAGACAAATGCGTAGGCAGTGGAGTAGGATGGGTATAGACTGTATGTAATTTACTGTTGGTGACTTCAAACAATGACAGTATTTTGTTTGTACTTTGAAAGACAAAATAAAGTTCCTATTTGGACTAGCAAGAGAATATTTTGGGTAGGACACAGTCTGGGCAGCAATGGTGGTAGGAAATATTTATAATTCCTATTGCCTGTTTGTTGGTCTTATTTTCTTTCTTTCAGTTTTTTTCCCTCCCGTGCCTGCCTGCAATACAGTGTGAACATAGGTCCCAGCGCTCCTGTCACTCTTAGAGAAAAGGTTTGAATAATTGCTAAGGTGTTAGGGACTCAATGTATTTAAATGAGTAGCTCTCTTTCCCTCTCAGGAATAGTTACAACAGAAAATTAATAATCACACTGTATTACAGGCAGGTAAGGGAGAAAATATATGTAGTGGGGCTGTATTTTTTTCCTTTTAAGCTTTCCTTTAAGATATTTGTATAATTATTTGTACACACACATAGACACACACACGCAGACACACACACACACACACGTTTTATATGATACAGCCCAAAAAACAAAAATCAAGGTATCCTGGCAGGGTGAAAAGTAGATTTCTGAGTGATGTTTTTGCTTTCTCATTCTCATTCTAATCTGCATTACAACAACACCTCCCTGTTGCTTTTAGTGGCCCTGAGTATCTTAACCTTTGTTGTAAGGGTTTGTTAACCAGGATGCCCGATACATTCCATATAGCAGAATTGTTGCTTGCACAATAAAAATTTTGACATGTGTATTCTTTCGTAGTTTAATTAATTCTCTTATACTTACAAACTCAAAAATCTATGGGGAACATGAGTGGGAATTGGGTGATGGTGGAGGCTGGAGTGTTATTCAACTAATCTAACACAATCCTGGAAAAGCCAAAACAGTCATTCCACAGAATACTGTGAAAAAAAAAAAGTGTGATTTCTAGGTATTCTCATCTCATACCATTTCCTGTCAAAGAGAATAATAGCTATTGGGTATAATAAGAATCTGAAATATTTCGATTCAAAGAATAATGAAAATGGCTGGCAAAACTTTTTCTCATTCTAGTAAGTCTATGGAATGGAATATTTCTGACTGTATCTTTTTATAGATAAGATCCAGAATAAAAACAAATGTTTACAATGTGCTAAGTACAGGCTAAGTACTATTCTTAGACCTTTATATATACTGATTCATCTAAACCTCATAATGCACCATAGCCAGCAGGTATCATGATACTTCATTTCAGTATGCAGAAACAGAAACAGGGAGATTAACTTACGTGGCTAAGGTCACACAACTGGTAGTGGCTGGAACTCAGACCCAAGTTGTGCTTGTAAAAACTGTGCTCAGAACCTGCCATTTGTTCATATCTATGAAAAAGAAATTATCAATGAATTAATTATAATAGCTGACATTTATTGAGTGCTTCCTCCGTGCCAGGTGTTCTCTAAGCACTTTGCCGACAATACCTCATTTAATTTTTGCAACAATCCTCTGTGGTATCATCAGCTCCATTTGAAAGACAGAGAAATTAAGGGTCAAAGAATAAATAACTTGTCCAAGTTACAAAATTGGTAAAAGGGAGACAGGATTCAGGTAATTAGACTCACGTCCTTTACCACTTCCCTTCATGCTCAATGGTTTAGTCAGTCATCAACATCTAGTGAACCCTCATGAAGTTCAGAGTCAGGCTGACAGGTGTTTCTCCTTTGGGATATGTTACTGCCTAACGAATGTAGTTTGTCTGGTAGCTTGAAGAATGGGGTCCAGGCAGCAGCAGTAAATAGTACCATTTAAAATCCAAGAAATTTGAATATCAGATGACTGGTTCTTTGCCACGTATTCTGAATGGCTGCAGATTTAAATCCTTCACTCTTGCCAAAGCCTTCTTGGACTTATTAGTAATGCTTGAGTGTTTTTCCAAGACATGCTAAGCTTATTTGTAAAACTATGCCTGTCTTTGTGGATTGACAGGATTCACGTGATTTCCCTCAGTGATTGCACTCTTGGGCAAGATATCATCAGGCTAACTAGGCACAGTATAATTTATTTCTGAACTTTGTTCAATGTTGGTATTCTTGATATATTCTTTATAGAAAGGGGAAAAGCTAACAAGAATAATAAACACATTAACAACTGAAGTTTTATGAATGTAATTATTAAAAAAATTAGAATAGAAAGAAATCAGATTGAGAGTTGGTTGTCAGGAACTCTGCCAGGGTGGCCTGATGTTATCTGGGTCCCAGAATTGTCATGTGTCAAATTGTGAGGTTGACGATCTCAGGAAGATCTTCCCATTTCTAAAATTTAAATACTTTTTGTAAGAGGTCTGCCAGCATAAGATTTTCCTGACAAATAAGGGCTGGTAGTGGTGGTGAAGGAGTGGAGTGTGGGGAGGAAGGGAGAGATGGTGGTGGTACTTTGCGGATAAAGACATACGATGTGATCTCTTTTCCCCCATCCCCAACCCCAGTATGTGAGGACACAGAAAGAAGCCTGCCTTCTGCAAGCCAAGAAGAGAACTCTCACCAGAAACCAAAGTGGTCAGTACCTTGATCTCGAACTTCCCAGCCTTCACAACTGTAAGAAATAGATTTCTATTGCATAGGCCAACAATAGTAATAATAATGATGATGAAAAAGTAATTTACGAACTAGACAAGGTCATTAGAATGTATTATAGTTCAGGAATGCCAGTCCTGGTAGTATAGTCTATAAATGTTAGATTATTACCTATTACTAGAAGTTATATAAATCACAAGGAATTAATATGCTTGTGAGGACAAATCCTTATTTCTTGATTTCTACCATGCCTGTGTAAAACACTAGCATATGAATAGCAGCACAGAACGGTGACTGGATCATTGCTTGCCTTTTGAGTATAAAACAGAACAAACTGTTCTTATTTTGCAACAGGTATGAATTAATATCTATCCATCTCTAGACAGTCATTAGACACTGAAACTAATAATCTAAAACTAATAATCTAGAAACCCTGCAGCACCTCCCATCCAGAGATCTTACAGGAGATGAGAGGCCTCTCAAAGTCAACTTGGCAGCAATCATATCGGGAGGTGGGAGAATGTCTTCCAAAGTCCCTTATTGCTGCTGTTTAACTTCATTTGCAACTTTATTAGATTTTTAAATTTTGATGTACCTAGTAGTGTTGATGTACCCATTTAATTTTTTTTTTCCTTTTGTTTAGAGACAGGGTCTCATTCTGTTGCCCAGGCTGGAGTGCAGTGATGTGATAACAGCTCACTGTAACCTCGAACTCCTGGCCTGGGCTCAAGCATCCTCCCACCTCAGCCTCCCAAGTACCTAGGATTATAGATCCATGCCACCATACCTGGCTAAATTTTAAAACAATTTTTTTTTTTTTTTTTGTAGAGACAGAGTCTCACTATGTTGCCCAGGCTGCTCTCAAACTCCTGGCCTCAAATAATTCTTCTGCCTTAGCCTCCCAAATTGCTGGGATTATAGGCGTGAGTCACCTCACCCAGCCCCCATTTTAATTTTAATTCAGTTTATCTGAAGAGTAAAAAATATTGAAATCATTTCTTCCAATTACTGATTTAAAACACTCTTGTCAATAATCTTTTGTAAAGCCATGTTACTGCCATGGGCTTTAGACGTTTATTGGTTTTCAAATGTTCTGCCTAAATTGAAACTATTACTGCTTAAATAGAGTCATTTGCTAATTTTCTGCAATAGATAAGCCAATAATTTGAGAAGTCTGGTGTTATTTCATTTGTACCCTCTCTTTAACAGGCTGTCTCCTCTAAATCAAAAGCCCCAACCTTTTTTCATTTCTTTCTTTTCAATAAACAAATAAAACTAATTCCAAATATGCAAGGTTAAGAAGGGAAAGGTAGCATCGTGTAAATAAGCTGAAACTGAGTGTAATTAATAAAAGTTATATCTGTAAATGTGGAAGTCTACTTTTAATTATCTATCATATATTTTCTTGCAAAAGATATTCATTTGTTTATTCATGCATAATATAAATCACTGAACATTTCCCAAGTGCTAGGCTGCGCTAGGCAATAGGTATTAGTGAACAACAAATAAGATTACTCCTTCTGGAGCTTTCATGCTAGAGGGAAGAACAAAAGTGGACAAGTAAAAATAGTGTCTTTTAAATGATATATGTGAGCATGTAAATCAACTAGCCTCTGCATTCAACTCTATCCTTTTGGATTTCAGTTTCCCTCCTGATCTTCCAGGCTCCATCACAGTCAGCAACGGGCTTGCGCTTCATGACCCAGAAGGTTTCTGAACTTACCCTAGTGTTCAATCATCTTGTGAGTACAGAACCCTAGAAAAAGAGACTGAATGAGTGTCCCTCCCTCAAAAGTCCTGGTGGCTTCAGAAAAAAATAACAGAAACTCTATACTGACCCTGCTACCTCTGGTGAATTTGTTAGTTAGGATTAGATAATGCTTGATTAAGCTTAAGCTGTTGGAGGTGGGGATTTAGTGGCATTTATTCAATCAGGTCTGGACAGGCTAGGTAGGCGAGGTCTATCTACGGGGGTGGTGGGATCAAATCAAGGTGGTCATAGTTAGGAATCAGTGTTATAGCCAAGAGTTGAGCAATTGAGTCAAATTGTGAAGACAAGATGAAGACAGGAACTGAGGTTAACAGTTAAAGTGAGAAGAAATGGACAGAGAAGCCAAGTTCCCGGAGGTCAGGGAATTTTAAGAATGGTGTAAGAATCCTGTCTCTATGTCAGAATTCTTCCATTCTAGTCCAAAAAAGCTCATGACACTACATCTGTGAGCAAGACTGATGAAAGTCACCTTTTGATTGTGCAGGCATCATTGAATAATAGAAAAAGTAGCTAATTAAAAACAACAAAAACAAAACCTAAGTTCAAATCGTGGCTCCAATATTAGTGTCACAATGGAATGGTTAATTAATATCTCTGAAAATCAGTTTTTTCATCAGTAAAATGGGAATAACACCTACTCCCCAAAAGAACTTTATTTAAGGATTAAATTAGATCTGTACAGGAAAAGTACCCTCAAACTGAAATATACCATACACATTTAAAATTTACTATTAATGTGACATTGTTTCAATTAAGAGTGCTCAAATAATAACTCTTTCAGAAGATAGTTTTTCTCCCCTATTTGATTTACATAATGCCTAGACACTTTTAGACTCTTCCTGTTAAAATTCTAGGTATATCAGAGATCATCCTCAAATACTGAAAAGGCTGAAAGAGAAGAAGAAGAGTATGCTTGGGACTCAATGTGGGATTAGTAGTAAGACTCCCAGCTGTGAAAAGGGTAAAATTAAAGTTCTATACGGCCAACTGGTAGCGAGCAAGATGTGTGCATTTCTGTGTTTTCTGAAGACTGGAGTGTCAGAGTAGCTGGTATGGTGGGTCAGAGGGGTAGGGGGTGGTGGATCTGACAGAGCAGTAGCCGATCACAGGGACAGAGAGGGGACAGAGAGTACTGGACATGGAGACACATGACCTGGGCTCTTACAATGACTTTACCCCTTACCCAGTGTGGTCCTGTGGACAAGGTTAGTGTATTTTGCTTCATTTGTGAAGTAAGAGGCAGGGACCCGGTGACCCTAATGTTTCTTCTAGTTGTAATAGCCTACGATTCCATGAATTAATTATGCTCTGCATTTGCATAGCATATTTCACTTTCCAAAGCATGTTGACATGTATCACTCACTGATCCTCTGAGGAGGGATGGCATATGATGTTATACTTATTTTATAAATGAGGAAGTAGAAATTTGGAGACTGTATCTTTTATAAAGTTTCATTTTGGGGCCTGAGTCAAGGATCTAGATTCAGAAACATTTAATTGATTTAAAAATTATATCAGAATTGGGTGTGTTTCTCTTTAAGAGTGCTTGGCAATTACAAATTATTTTGAACTATCATGTGAGGTGGTGGCTGCTATGGAAACTGCATTAATACACAAAGCATGCAAAGCCTGTCACCACATCAGATGTTGCTGCCCTTTGGCTATGCTAACCTACTTATCCGGTTTTTTGAAAAATATTTCTCTCCTTCGTTTTTTTCTTTTTTCTTTTTTTCAAGCACAGGCACCGTATGCTTATCATCGAAGAAATCTTGTTTCGAAGTGACTCATTCTTATGAAATGCATTAAATGAGTTGGAACAAAACATTCTAGGGGAAATACAACCTGGGAAAATAATCTATTTAAAAATACATACATAATATTCATTTTGTATTTATGTGGCTCAAATAAAATGTGAACAGAAGCTTAGGAAGAAAAACTAAATTCATGAATTAGGATCATGTTTATATTATAATTACAAAGATAATCATGTATGAATTTAAGTATGATAATTTTTATTATAAATAATAAAGATATTTAGTATGTCTGACTTCTGACCAAAAGTATAAATTTTTATACTTTATATACTTTTGTGAAATGGACTTACAGACATCACTGAATCTTAAACGGGCAGTCATTGATTTTAGATCTGTCATATATTTTAGATCTACACACAGATAAATAAATATATAAAAAATATATGGTGTCTGTAAATTGTTACCACCTATATTCCAAAACCTCTCTGTTCCAAATGGGACTCTACTGTTTTGAAATTGCTTTCCTTGTTCCACTCAAAGAAATAGTGGAGATGTAGATCCAAAAATTATGCAAGCCAAAAGTGTTTACTTCCTCCTATATTCACTGTTCTTTGGCAAACGCATGTAACACTTTTTTTTTGCCATCTTACTTGCCACCTTGTGATGCCAAGTATGGTTGAACTGGCAACAGTCAGTACTATACTTATATTGCTGCCTATTTGTAGACTATTATATGCTGGTAGTCTTTTATTTGTATTTCTCTTATTAATAATTAATTGCATTTTTTCATATGCCTATTAGTTAATTTTATAACCTCTTTAAAATATTTATTCATAAATTGGGCTGTTGTGCTTAGTGATTTACATTAATTATTTATATATAAAGGGAAATGCGCTTTTAAATAGTATAGAAAATATTAATGTGTTTGATATATTAAAGATTTAAATTTTTATGTAGTAGGCAAATCTATCATCTTTGTGATGTATTACAATGGTTTTAGGCTTAGAAAATTCTCCTTCTTGCATATATTAAATATTTGCATGTATTTTATAGTTTTAAGTTGTTACTTTTAAACTTTCAATCAAGTTTCAATATATTTTGGATGTGCTACAAACTGATAATTTGGCTTTTTTTCCAAAATAGTCAATTTTCCAAACATAATGTTAGATATAATATATACTTTTCCTATGAATTTATGATATTTTAAATCCTATATTAAGATTTTAACATTGGTTCTAGAGCTACCGCATTATCTTTCCTTAGATTCTGAAGGCACCACTATACTGTGTTAATTTTTATAACTTTAAAATAAATGTTAATTATCAAATAGCATAAGTCACTGTTTAACATGATTTACCATTCTCATTTGTTTGATTTTTCCAGGTAAACCTAATAAAGTCCTTGCTCCCAACTGAAATTCCCAATGCTTTTTCTTTTCTGTTTCATTTAGTTTGATTTATTTATTCTGCTTTATATTTAATGTTTATCTTAAACTTGGAGAAAGTCATTATTTTCCCAAAAATATTGGGTATTCAGAGCGGAGCTTATAGATTTTTTTTCTTTTTCTTTTTCTTTTTTGTACAGGGCACCTTGGAAGAAAAGTTAATCTATAATAGAAGGATAAGTCAAGAAGTCATTGGGGAAGTTGCTCTTGAATACATGCAATTTGGAAAATGGACATTGAGCACAGGATTTTTTTTAAAGCAAAAGTGCTAGTGGTGGTGGTAAAGAATCAATAACTTACACAGAGAGACTAAGAGATTCTTAACTGGTAAGTTCATTTACATCAGTCAATTGTAATATTCTTAGCCTCAAAGAACAAGCAGTTTCTTTACCTTGGGAAATTTGCTTGCAATCTAAGACAGTAGGAACATTACTTAAAAAAGCATCCTGTCCCAGAAGATTCTCTCCCAAATCACTTTGTACCCCCAATCACATCACAGGGAAGATTTGCACTGGACAGAGTTACAAGAAAGACTTACATCTCCAGCAATTACTGCCTTGCATGTTCTTATTCATAGACTTAACCACAGTTAAAAGAATTACAAGGCCAATAGAATTATGGTTTGGGGGCTTTAATGAAGAAAGTTGACATTTTAAGGAAGGGAATGTATATGAGGCAGTGAAAGATCACAGATAAGCTAAGATTTGAAACCTGGTTCCCCTGTATACTGGTGTTTTAATGATGGACAATTGCTTAACTAACCTAATTTTAGTTTTCTCATTTATAAAATTGGTTATATTAATATTTTGTAAGGAATGTAAAAGAATTAAAGGAAATAATGGAATGATGTACAAAGTGGGAATGACACAAAACATATTAATAAAAAATAGTAATAATAAATGTCAATAATTATTATGTATTGTGTTTAGTGAACACTTTTTAAGAGAGTGGAAACTCTCCATAATACTAGGAGGTAAGCAAACTACTGCTGTGGACTGTAAAAACATACACAACAGCTCGTAGACAAAGAAGGGAAGCTCTAAACAGAATTAAGACAGACAGACCTAGCTGTTCCTTTCTAAGGACTTTATTAGTATATTCATAGAAAAGCCAACAGTAAGACATTAAGAGACCTATAAAGGACTCTTGTAAATGGTGCTTGACTATCTGGAACTGACTAAATTAAACTGTTTGAAACTGGAAATGTGACTGATTATTTTTGTTTTTTAAAAAAAGGCACTGAAAATAACAGCAACAAAAAGAAGTATAGATGAAAGATCATGAACTGTGTCAAAGGGAGCCATTGAAAATTGTAGGTAAGTAAAAATTTTGGACATATAACTAAGAACATTAAGACTAAAAAAAAAAATTAAGAGAACAAAGTAATTCAATTGTCAGTCAATTGAAAGAAATGCGTTTTCTGTGTTGGGAATGTCTAAGACCTAAATGATTAAAAATTGTTCCAAAAATGTGTCACAAGTCCCATAAAATTTGAACTGGCTCAGCATGTATTATGGACTATAAAAGAAACACAGAGGTCTGAAAGTAATAACTAATCAGATGATGAGGAGAGATAAATGGAAAAATTGAAACATATTTTAAAACCTAAGAAAGGAGCTAGCTCTGATGGTCTGATTAAAACCCAGAAAAAACACTGCTGTGACCATTTATCCCCCGTGACAGAGCAGAAGTAGATGGAATTATTTTTAAACAGATTAATAGCAGAAAGTCCACTCAGAAGGTATAAATTGTGCTCCAGAATCTTCAGATAAGTTATCAACACCCAGAAAGGAAATTTATAACTCTACTAAGGGAGTCAAAGAATTATCAGGGTAAGACAACATCCTGAAAGAGATAAGAGATGGAAAATATTGAGTCTACGTTCTCCAGTTCTAAATTTACTCAAGAATAGGTAAAAATTACACAGCCGAAAAATTTATGCACATGGGGAACTTCATTCTCTATAGAACTGACAATCTATTTTTAAAGCTGAATAGTAATATAAAGGCACTTTTAAACATCTAAGGAAAATACTGGCTAAAATTAAGGAAGTGGTTTTCCTTATAATACAAACAGTAAATTCTTGGACAGGACAATTCGTCAACATGATCTTTCACGCCTCTGTGACCTCCTTTGATGTCCAAGAGAATTACCAGGATTGGCTTTGTGGCAGTTCCATCCAAATGTATTTTATAACAGGATAAAATACTGCGAAGCACAGCATAAAGAAAAAATGATAAGAAAAAAGAGCGGTACTGTATTCATTTATTCATTTTATCACTCATTTAGTAAGTATGTATTGAGTGCTGCTATATGCCAGTCAGTGTTCTAGGTGCTGGAGATATAATAATGAATGAAGCTGTCAACATCCCTCAGATTTTTAAGTTATAATAGTCACGACAAAATGTGACAGCATATAAATTAATTTATAATATTATATAATAGTAAGTACTATGAAAATACATAGTGCTATTATCCACAATGCCAAGTAAAGCTCAGGAGGTACAGAGTATTTCAGAAAAAGTAGGTCCGGTGTAAACAATCCAAATAAATGTCCATTCAGTTTCCATGATAACTCAGCAGTACCTCCTGAGCATTCAGAGCTGCATGTTCATAGCGTTCTGCCCAGGACTGACTTATCCACCTCCAAGCTATTGCAGAAATGGGCTCCTGCTATTTCATAGTGCACCTCTGTCAAGGTTATCCCTCTTCCTGGCAGGCATGATGAATAGCCAATGTGGGAATAGATAGACAGGCTCAGTCCCTTTCCTCCATTTGAGACCACTATAAAAGTTCATCCCAGCTCCAGAGCTCCAAGTAGGATCAGCTGAGGCTTCAGGTGTAACCACAGCGTGGCTCAGCTTCTCCCACTGTCCTGTCTTTCTTCTCCCCTCACTGCCTGCATCTCCTGAGGGCATGCCCCAAGAAACCTTCTGCCTGGAATTCTCTGCTTCCAGGAGATCCAGTCTAAAACACTGACGTAAATTGGGAGGAGCCAAGGGTTGCCATGTAGAGCTGGTGAAAATTCAAAACAGTCTTTTTATGAAAGGAAATAAACTACAAAATTTGGAGGAAATTTTAAATATTGAATATATATGAAACTCGCAAATAAAATCTGTCGAAAACTTTCAATGAGAAACTTGAGTTTATGTCTGTTAAAAAAATTTTTAAAGATCGGGTTTTGTGTTTGAAAGGGCTGTGCATTGCTTTTTATCAAGACTTTTTAATGATGATCTTTTCAAATTCTTGATAGTCACCATCAAGGAAAATCTTTGTTCATACAGACAGATGAAAAATCACGTAAACACATTTTACAACCATTCAAAAGTTTGCAGCTATTGAAATTATATACATATAAAGAATCTTACAGATTGTCTTTCTTTCATTAATAATCTAATGATAAAATTTTTAATAATAATTATAATAGACTTTAAATCTATTCAAACTTTTTCAAGTCAAGAATTTCAAAATAATGATAAATCTCTCATTTGTAGAATATACATAACACTGCTAGGGCTATGACCCAGCCACTAGCTTGGATGTCTCTAAAATGTACCTGGATTGCAAAATGGACAGAATCTTCAGATGTATGTAAGGGCAAGTTTTACCCTTGACTTTGGTCTGAACACTGCACTCTGTGGGCACCAGGAACACATGCCATGCAGCAGCTGCATGGACCCCACCTCCGTAGTGGCTGCTGATGTAGATGTCCGGGTGAGAGGATTTCTATCTTTATGATAGAGCAGTAAGTGCTGGATGTTTCTCATGTTCACTGCTTGCAGGGATCTTGTACACACTGTCAGCTTGTTCTTCCTGGGCTACTGTCTGAAGAACTGAGGAAGAAAGACTATTTCAGGCCCCACCTGGCCACCCTGAGGACTTAAGTGATTTGCATTTTGTGTCACAGCTTCAACTCTTTTGTGGCAGATCGTCGTGTGCTGTATACAAATTGGATAGCTCAGGGATGTATTCCTAGGAGTATAAACTCAAATGACCAATAGAGGGTCTCAGGGAAATATGCAGATCTTAAGCAGTGTAATTGGGATAAAGGCAGTGAAATTTATTCTTTTGGCAATTTGTGACACATACAAAACCAACAGCAACATATTTTGCAAGCTGGAAAACAGATGGACCTGTGGTAACTTACTGAGCAGATCTGAGGAAGAAGAATCCTAAGGCAGAAGTGGAGAGGTCTGAGAAGCCCTCTGAGTCCAGAATAGGCAACACCATGTGTCGCTGAGCTAGGAGTGAAGAGAGAGAAGCTAAAATGAGAAACTGAGGGAAACTGTTTGCAAAGCAGTTTGATCTTTAGTTCCTCTTCCCCACTAGCCCACAGGTTAGAAGATAGGGATTTATTTCCTGGAGAAAGTAAGACTGAGGGCCTTAGGAATGGGGATCAACCAACACAAATGGTAGTATTGTTATCCCGCAGAAAGTCGGAGATACAGTGACACCATGCTGTAAGCTGGGCTGAAACCCCCAGCCTTCTTTCTCCACTGAACTCCGAGAAAGAACAATTATAGCCAGACCTTTAACTACCAGGAAGGAGACTGGAAGAGAACATTTTGGGAGAATCTGACCACCTCATAAGAAAAGAACTAAAGACACTTAACACTCATGGTTCACCTACCCAGTTATCCTGCTAAAAAATTTAACATACTTTTTCAGTGTTTTCACTCAGATTTTACACTGGCTCTTTCCTTCATCTCTTTTGACTCTGTCCTGATTAGTTTTTATTTCCCTTTAGAGCAGTTTCTTTCAGTAGAGAGGACTGTTCTAGGAAAAAAAACAACAACTCTGGTTGTCAGTTTTTGGAGTTCATTGGGCTAGACTGCTCAAACTCCTTCAGTTCTTTTTTTATAGGTCCCTTACACCCCCTCCCCCCTGCAAGAAATTGGGGAGGGCATAACACTTTCTAATTCAAGCTACTGTCCTCAAATTTGTCTGCTAAGCATTCTAGTGAATAGTTGTTGGCTGTTTTGAGGTATTCTCCCTCCCAGGTGAGTTAGAGGCTGCACCATTGTTCATCTCTTCTTCCTTCTGCAGAGGTACCAATCACACACAGACATTGGCGTTGTTAGAATTTTCTCCCTACCTGTTTCTATTTGGGGATTCAAGGAGTAGAGTGTCACCTGGTTTTATAGTAAGTCTTGCTCATAGGTTTTTGGTTGTTATCTAGTTGCTATGTCTGTTTTTATGTAGGAATTTAAAGAAATTAAAAAATTATGCTGCCATTACTGCCATGCTCCTGGAATATGCCCTGTACGCTATTATTTTGTTAAGTCAGGTTTATTGAGGTATAGTTTACAAATGGTAAAATTCATCCTTTTTAAGGTGTACAGTGTGATGAGTTTTGACAATCTTAATGTAAAACATTTCCATCACATCATGATGTTCTTTGATGCCATTTAGTAGTTGAGCTTTTCTGCCCACTCCCAGCCCCTTGGAAACTACTAATCTGATTTCTATTCCTATAATTTTGTTTTTATCAGAGTGCCATACAAATGGAATCACACAGTATTTTGTTTGGCTACTTTTATTCAGTATAATGCTTTTGAGATTCATTTATCTTACTGAATGTGTCAGTAATTCATTCTTACTTTTTGCTGAGTTGTAATCCATTATATGGGCATGTCACAGTTTGTTTATCCATTCATTGGATGGTGGACATTTGGGTGGTTTCCAATTTTTGGCTATTATGAACAAAACTGTTATCAACATTTACATAGAGGTCTTTGTATGGATATAAATTCTCATTCTTTTGGGTAAACATCTAGGAGTAGGACTGCTCTGTTGTATGGTGAATATATATACTATATGTTTATAGGAAACTTCCAAACTGTTTCCTAAAGTGGTTCTACCATTTTGCATACCTGCCATGTACCCTCCTTTTAAACCTTACAAAGCAACTGTAGCATATGCATCACTAAAACTAAGTCTATGAGAGAAGAAGTTATGTGGTTAAAGAAACAGGAATCCAACGCAGGAGAAATGCAAAGAAAATTCCAATGACAACAGCAAGATTATTTCCATGTGACAATTGAGCATTTAGTCTGGAGAAGAGCCAGTCTTAGAGACAAGGAGAATGGTGATTTCCAGAAAAGGTAGCTCCAAGAAAAAAAATAATGGGATAGAGAGAGAGCTTGATGATATGGACTTTATGGAACAGTATTTATAGAGGTTACTGGAAGCTGTGGCAAGAATTTGGAATAGATAAAAAGAAATCTAAGCAATATAAAACAAAAGCAGAGGCATTATTTACATAAGAAAAGGAAAAACAAACAAGGGAGATATAGTGTACTACAATTCTCAGCTTGGACTAAGACTTTCATGATCATAATAATGTAAATATCAAATGCTGGTTTTACCCAAAATTATAAAACAATTATATTGTGTGCAAGCAAGAGGGGAAGGAGAGAGGTTGATGATGTAAGAGAACTAAATCTTCATTTGTCATAATATTAATAAAAACTCAACAGCTAATATATAAAATTGATAGCAGTATGCTCACATTTCACTTGAGAGCTGTAAATGTAAAAAGACACTGTCAAATTTGGTTGTCTCAGAGGAGGCAAAGTAGAAGAAATTGGGAGTGGTGAGCAGGGAACCATACTAGACAATATTATTTGCCATTGTGTGTATGCATCATTTTTATGAAACAAATTTTGAAGCCACAGTAAAAGTGTATCATGTGAAAGTTCACAGTCCTGGGACCAAATCAGTGAATACAGGGTTTATGGCTAATTAGAGCTATTGTTCATTCAGTGAAAATTAGAAGTATTTTATTTTTAGGAGACACATAAGGCTGTGATCTCTCTGCAAAGTCCCCTTAAGAGAAACTGTTCTGTTATTTCCTGATCTTAGTAACGTTCAGCCGGTTGATTGGAAAAAGAATGGACAACTGACCAGTTCATTGTCTGGCTAGACTCTCTCAGTAATTTGAACTGAGAAAAAGACTGCAAAGTAAGTTAGCAGGGAGACCGACGCTGCTACTTTGGCTCCAGCAGAGATTTGTTAGTGAGAAGAGAAAGTCAGACTGGAGAAAGAAGCAAGTAAAGCAACACGTGCAGAGGGGGGGAAAACCAAAAAGCAAAAAGCAAAATAGACATGAAATTAATCCCAAAGTGGCCTCTGTTTCTTGTTTTCAGGAAGACTTGATGTAACTAGTTCCTACCTTTGATATCTATCAGATCAGGGTCCTGAAAATAATCCCAATAAATCACTGATATTCTTTGTAGTCACATGTACCAAACTGTGGCTATCATATTCTGCTACCATGTTTATCAGCATTTAAATGACTCCCTCAGAGGAACTCTGATAATGAGCGAGGCAAATTTCGTTTGGGAAACTTAGCCAGGGACAAGAAGGTGACAAAGATTACGTCCTGGGGACCAAACTAGGCTCCTCTGTGCCCAATGAGACCTCATCTCTTGGGTATGTCATTCAAGAGCCCAAATTTAGCAAATATCTCACTAAGTCCTCATTGAAATGCCCCACTCTTGCTGTCCGGTCACCCTTGATATCTGACCAAACTCCTTATCCCCCGCTGGCCCCCAGGTGATGTCCGATGTGCTGGCCTGTCTTCAGCAAGAATCCTGTTAGGTTAGTTTAGCCAAAATGCCTCCTGCCCCTGATATTTTCTCTTCCTGCTTTTCCATCCACTGAGCCCCACCCTGGTTCTCGACTATAAATTCCCACTTTTCCTTGTTGTATTTAGAACAAGCCCAGTTCTATACTGAGGTGTCTTTTTCCTTATTGCAATAGTTTCTGAGTAAAATCGGTTTTTTCGGCTTTAATTACCATCAGGGTCTGTTTTTTTCTTTGACAGTTCTGCTGCCACAACTCAGATAGTATCAGATTCATCATTGGAGTCCTCGCCCCCACCACACTCTCCCTGAGGACGCCAAGGGTGGACCTTTGAAGGCTTTGTCTTCACTCCTGACTGACTGACCAGGGATCCCTTGGTGAGTCCAACTTCTGAACTGGTGCTCCGGATGACAATTTCTTGAAGCACAGTAAGGACAGACTTTGATAAGATTTTGAGTATATTCTAGAAGCTGGGTTAGAGTCCCGGATAAACAGAAACTGGGTTAGAGTTTTGCATTTTTCTGTTTATAAGAGGCTGGGTTAGAGTCCTGGGCAAAGAGAGGCTGAATCAGAATTTTCACTAGTCTCTGTAAGGAGCAGAAACCGGGCCTGGCGCGGTGGTGCACGCCTGGAGTCCCCGCTGCTGGGAAGCCTGAGGCAGGAGGATCCCTTGAGCCCAGAGTTTTGGGCTGTAGTGCGCTGTGCGGATTGGGTGTCCTCAGTAAGTTGGCCATCGATATGGTGACCTCCTGGGAGCAGGGCACCGGCAATTTGCCTAAGAGGATGAACTGGCCCTGGTTGGAAACTGAGCGGGTCAAAACTCCCGTGCTGATCAGGAAAAGATGGTGGGTTAGAGTTCCAAGTTTCTCTATTCCTACGTGTAGAGGTGCCATTACAGAACAGGGGGGCTTCTCAGTGGACTGAAAGCTCCCTTCTTGAACCCCTGCAGATTACATCCTCCGCCAGCTCTCTCTGCTTCCTTTCTTGTTGGCCTGATTTTACTAATGATCATGGGGAGCTTCAGTGGCCTCTTAAGATCTCCCCACACTGGCTTCTCTAAGACCTTCTCCCCTTCCCTTGCTTCCTTTCCTCCTCTATTTTCCTATCACCTCTGTCTTCCCTTCAGCTCTGAGAATCCTTCCATGCGCCCCCTTCAAATTCTCCCCCCCACCCCCCATCCCCTGCCCACCCTGCGACTTTCACCTTCCCACTTTAGCCCCTCTTCACTTAGCGTTGGTCCCTTGGCCACCACTGGGGGCTCTTAGGGGTCTCAGGGGCCCCCCAAAAGCAGCTTCCTGAGGCTGGAGAGAAAAAGAAGGAAAAAGGGCTAATTGGAAACAGAAAAGTTGAGTCCACAGCCTCTGTGAGATTGTATCTCAGGGCAAATGAAAAATCCTGTAAGTCTCCCCCACAGATCGTGGTAAAAAGCATTAGGCCTCATATTGAGTAGGTAAAGGTCACTTGTTACATCTGTCAGAAACACAATTTAGATAAAAGTACAAAGTGGAGTGGAGAGTTAACACTTTTATACAAACTGGTGAGTTTTGTATTAATGTCTACCTGACTCACAGCTAAAATTTTAGAATGAAGCTACAACATTTTTGTTTTGTGTCTGTATGTATGTTTATACATGTTTATGCATGTGTCTATGTATGTATGTTATGTATATGTGATGTTTTCTTACCTCTGGATGGTATTATCAGATTAATTTATAATTTCCCTAAGAAAGTTTTATTCAAACTGACTTAGAGATAAATGAATGCTTATATAAATTAAATATTGTTAAAACTCCCAGAAATATGTAAACTAACACAAATGGCTTGCAAGTTCACATAACTTGAGTAAATCTTTGGTAAATAAGATTAATTTAATACTGTTGATTTAATAAAACAGCTGTATCTTCTGATCTGTCAGCATTATGTAAAATATGAGGACATATTTTTATTCTACTTGGGTTTACTAGTCATATAAAGTTACAAAAGATAGTTAACAGGGAAATAACTTGAAATAATGGCTAGTTTTGTTTGCCGTTGTAGCATGTCTGCTTAAAAACAGTTTCCAAAATCCTTGTGATAACTTGCAATCTTAGAGTTATGCTGAGTTAACAGATATTCATTAATAATTTCTAAGTAGAATAAACTACTGAAACACACATTATTAAGCATAAGTTAGAGTTTATATACTTCCAGCTTGTTATCTTCATATCATATAGAGAGACTAATATATATTTGAGTCTGTTAAGAAACTTGAAAAATTGTACTAAGAAGCATATGCCTCCAGAAATTGTGATATTGTGTATTTGTAAATTTGCTAGCCTGCTACAGAATAGTGGCATATGACAGACAGTTCACTGTGTATCCATCCTAGTTTTCTATGTAAAAGGAGGTTACCAATGATTAAAAATTATAATTAATATATGTAAATAAAAGTACTAGAAGCACTAAGGGTGAAGGGTAACAACTCTATATGCAAAATATATAAGGAAAGTAGGGTATATTTTTGATAAGGAAAGGTAAGAGTCATATAGAATATGTTTTTGTTAAATGAAACAGAAGTAATTTCATTCTGAAGTAGAATGACCGGTTGTTCCAAAATGAGAAAGAGAAAAAGGCAAGAGAAAAAAAATTGAATAGATAGGAAAAATGGTAAAGGAACCTTGAAAAAGGAATTTTATGTGTGGTCAGGTTGGCTTTGAATGGATTCATTGATACATTTGTTTTTTCTTAAACTTTAATATCAAAAGCATACTGATGCAAAATTAAAATGACAAAGTTTTCCTGGATTATTGGTTTGGTCTTAGTAAAAGATTGTAAAAGGCTTTTTAAAAAGCCTTTTTTTTTCCTGTCCACCTTTTAAGTAATCTGTCTGGGAAACAAAGATTTTGTGTCTTAGAAAAATTTTTTTGTGCTTTATGCTAACCTTATCACGTCTTTGATTAAGAGAAAAGATTTCTCAGTTTTATTAATAAATGAGCTAAGATTTTGTATATTTTTGATAATTTTGCCTTCTCAAAATCAAATCCTAGATGAAATCTTCTTGAACTGACTTTGAGATTCCTGGTGGGCTCCTGGAAAATCTCAAATGATTTGTTTTTTTTTTTCCTCACCTTGTAAAGCAAAAAGTTAAAAACAATTTGTTTTATTTAATATGTTACATTGCAAGGGAAGAACTGTAAAATAAGAAGTGATGCTTAACCTTTTCTACAAATATTATTAATGTAAGTACTTCAGAAATTGTATAAAGTTCATAGAAATTTGTCAATATCATTGCTATTCACAGCACTTCTTGGTATAATTTTATCGGTCATAATTACAGTTATTATTTAAAATGTTGTATGCCACAGATTTAACAAAATTTCCTTGTCAAATTTGTTCTAATCAAATCTTTAATCATGGTCATTTTAAGTCCTTTGTCATCCATCCACCCATGGAAGTCCTTTGTTTTACTTCAATTCTTCTCTGAAAGCATTTGCAACCAGCTCCAGGCCAGAACGTTTTATGATGGCGTTGCTTAAATAACTTTGAGACCACACCACTTGATGGAGTAAGGATTTGCAGAAACTAGAGGAAAAGTTGACAGGTTTATGAAATTGCTAACCCAAGGTCAAGCAGAATGGTTTTTGTTTTGGAACATTGCTGGTTCTTTAATGTTTTATTTTCCAGATTTAAGAAACCCTTTTATTTTTTTCTCTTGTTACACTTTTGTAAACAGAAATGAAACATCTATCTTTTCTCCTTGTCTGATACCTCCCGAATTCGGAAACTTTTATTGAATATTCTTATTTTCATGGCACTTAATTATTTGCATATGTTTAAAAAGAAGCTGTTCTTCTTGTAACAGGACATAATTAAGAATATTGATTATATTACCAAGGCTTTAACTGGATTGTCATATTTGAGAATTATGTGCGTAGAATCTGCTTTGAGGAAATAGGTTGACTTTATGGAGCCAATACTTACAAAGCCCTTTTTGAAAAACCACCTGGTCCCTGGCTTACATGATTCCCAGCATCAGAGCTGAATAAAGAAAGTCATTTCCTGACAGCCCCAGGAACTTTGAGATATCTCGGGGACCTCACAAAGAGAGGAATTCACCCAAATCCACGAGTGAAGTCTGATAGTGAGTTCTTGGCTTGGCTTCCTAGACTGAAAAGGCTTCTAAAAGTATAATCTGAGATTTCTTACGAAAGTTTTAGCAAAACAAATTCAAAAAGGCTTAGTGGTCAACTGCCATTTTCGTCGCACCTGATTATGTAAATAATCAGGCCAAATCTAATGGCCTAAACTAGACTTCTTTTGTAAACGAGAATCAAAATGGGAGTGACTGTAGAGAGAAATTTTATGTTTCAATAGGAAACTGTAGAGCAGCCTGTGAGTTCTCAGTTCTTCTAGTTTCCTCTGATACATGGCTAGAATTCTCCAACCTAAAGTTTCTCATTTTTGTTCCCCCATTCTGACTTGGAGTCACTTAGAACTAAAACTTCCCTTTCCTTGGATCCCTGCAAGCTGAAGCTGGACAATTATATATATACTTTGGAGAAATCACCACAACAGACCATGTATGAGCAAACTTTGTGCCTGCTGCTGCGTGGGCCACTCTGAAAGTTCACCAGAACTCTCGATACCATCACCAAAGGCATTCAAAATGAAAACCAGGACATCTGTTGGGTTGCTATTGCTATCCTTGAGCCCGACATCTAGAAATTTTCTCAATTGGCTGCCCTCTGGACTCAGAAACTGGGTTTCCAACTATTCATTTTTATTTTTCTTTTATTTTCATAAAAATTCCTCTCATCATATGCCTGACCGTTAGCACCATCCAGCAAATATACTCTACTACCAGGTACCCGCAGATGGTTCAGCTTGCCCTTAATGAATAAAATGCAACCGAAAGAGAAATAGACTTATATTGTTCAAGAATATGGGTATTCTTCTTTCCTTAACAAGAGGAGGGACTGACATTGATTCTTTCCTTGATCAAACTCTAGTCAGTCTTCTCTGAGCCCAACTAGGTCCTATTCTTAGGAATATTCTCCAAGAGCCTAATTTTAGCAAGAATCCTACTGAGTTTACTAGAATTCCCTACCCTTGATATCGAGTTATCCTCAATATCTGACCAAATTATTCATCCCTACTATCCCCCAGATGATGTCTGATCACCCTGGCCAGCCTTCAGCAAAAATTGTAAGAGATTGGTTTAGCCAGAATCTCCCTAAACCCCTGATGTCTCCTCTTAATAATTTTCCATCCACCAGTCCCCACCCTGGTCTTTGGCTATAAATTCTCATTTTTCCTGGTATTCAGAATGTAGCCTAATTCTATACTGAGGTATCTTTTTCCCTGCTCCAATACTTTCTGAGTAAATTCTGTTTTTACTACTTTAACTATTGACAGACTCCATTTTTTCTCTGCCAAAGGGAAACACCTGTATAGAAAGGCTAAAGAGAAAGATCCTATAGAATTCTTTGGAAGAAATTACTTTATGTGGAAAAGTTAAGTGGGATAAAGTTTATGATTCAGGAAAAAAAAGGTTTCTGACTTTAAGGTATATAATTAATATTAGATATTCTACTGTCTTTGGTGGATAACTTTCGTTACTGATCGATTTAAGCTCGAAATAAGATAAACTATGTAACTTTTATTTCTGCATTTATTTAAAAAAATTAATTCTACTATTTTCTCTGTGCAGTAGAAATGGAATGTAAAGAGATTAAATAAAGTTTCTTTTTTGAGGCAGCCAAGAACAGTCATCAAGCTAATATAAGATGGTGATAATATTGAGCTAGATCTTGGTAATAGAGTGCTGTGATTAATTTAACAGCAGTGGAAACTCTGATGCTAGTTTACAGATGGGTGGGAGAGGACACATAATTATAGAAAAATTTAATAACAGTTTGCCAACATTCAAAGTCCAGGTATAAAACGACAATGATTCAATTAAGAAAGTATGTAGAGAATGTCGAATTCATGTGAACATTTATAATGTTCCTGGTGTATGGATTGATGCCAGTGGAATTTGGCTTAG
>RJWJ010027965.1:0-12500 GCA_004363605.1 Indri indri
TATACAGATGATAAATATGTGGAAAATGTTCAGTAGTAGTAATGAAAAATGGAAATTTAAAGAGCCATTTTGCCTGTAACTATACCAAAAATTACAAAAACTTTTGTCCACTGCTGGTGAGAAATGAAATGAAACATGCATTCTATACTATTCCACTGGTGAAAGTATAATTTAGTACATCATTTTGGATGTCAACTGGGCCATCTATGTAAAGAGCCACTAAATTACATGTATTCTTTGACTCAGTAATCTCATATCTAGATTTTTCTTATAAGGAAATAATTAAAAATACAAAGATTTATGTGTGTGATTATTAATAACCTAAATGTCTAGTGCTAGGAGAATGATGGTTACATAAAGTATAGCAAAAACAATTTAAGGAATTTTGTACAGTCATTAAAATATTTTTATTATATACTTTAATTTGATAAAAATATGGCCTAATGTAAATGAAAAAGGGATACAAAATGTTATGTGTATGATCTTAATTTTCTAAAATTGTACAATTTTACTGTGTTTTTAAATACAGAGAAACTGAAAAGTAGAAGAAACTGCATTATAATGTTAATAGCTTTTCTGAATGATGAGATTATGGATGATTTGCATTTAATTTTTTTCTGTATATTTTTCAGTATTTTCCAAATTTTCTCTAATCAAGGTGTCATATGTCTATTTTCCAAAATGTAATACTTTTTTTTAACAGAAATGGAAAGCACATATGTGAATGACTACTGTTCCTTTTTATTGACACATCTAATGTCTGTTTTTCTAGATCACCACTGCTAATTAGTTGGGTGATACTGAGCAAATCATGGGTTTTTTCACCTGTAAGATGATAGCAAGGGAGATCTCCACATTTCCTTTTAGCTTGAATTAATCTAAGATAGAATTGCAAAGCAATGAAAATAGTTCCACTGGGTTGATTCGAATAAGTTTGTAAAAATAAATAGATGAAACCCTTTTTAGCTTATATGATGACTTCCTAGTTCATAGGTAATTTTTACTTATTACAGTAAATAAAGTTTGCTTTCCTTGTGTATTTGGTATATGAGTAGATTTTATCTTTTTTTTAATTAACGAAATATTTTCAGTGAAACCCAGGGAACAATAGCTTTTTCACACTGAATATTTTTCTAATTAAACAATTCACTATTCTAACCCTTTAAATTGTATATTCAGAGCATAGAGATTTTTAAAATAATGCCTGATAAACATTATTATCATAAGGAAAGGCTTTAGTTTTTCACACTGTGATAAAGATAATATATAAACACAGCATGTTTCAGTCTTGTGTGAGACTAATTAGCCACTAACCAACAGATGGCTCCATTGAAGAAACATTTTCGTTCCTACTAGAGTATTTCAGTGAACAAACTGTGGTTAACTTAGTGAATTTTTTAACAAGATTTTTATTAGGTCATGAGTTTAAACTCAGCCCTGAGAACACAGAAACAGCAATCCTTAAAATGTTAGGCTGCTTTCAGAGATTAAAAAAAAATGGGGGGGAAGGCAATTTTGCATAGAAGAGTAAATATAAAATAAGAATAAATTGTTCACCTCTGATATTAGAAATGTTGGGGTAGAATTCCAATCTCTTGTGCTTTAAATGACTTTTTGTATATTTGAGTCACAAAAATACTAAGGTGAATAAAATAAAATTACCTCTGAAAACTATTTTTGTGTATATTTTGCTTTAACTGATAAATATCAACATGAAACCTTGACTCATACTTTGCATTTTTTGTTTCTTCTCAGACCAGTTGTATAAGAAAGTGTATTAATTTATTCACTTATTATTTAAGATTATGTTTCTATGAAAAAATCTGAGTCTGACCTTACTAGGTTATAAGGTTCCCAAGGCAGTCCCCAAATTCTATAATACCCAAATGGAGGTATAGTACCTGTGGGTGTTTAGTACCTAATCACAAGTCAGAAGGTTTCTGTGGGAATATACTTTTAGGGTTTCAACCTAAAAATGCTAAGAACTCGTTTAGAAAGGCAGGGTGACATTTGGGAAATATACTGAATTTGGAACTCAAAGACCTGGTTTTCACCCTTGACTGAACTACTTATTTATGACTTTGGGCAATCCTTTGACTTGTGTAAGTTTCCATTTTTGAATTTACAAAATGGAGATAATACTTTTCCTGAACACCCAATTGTGTTTTCATGAAAATCAAATGAAATAGTGGTCATGAAAATGTTTGAATTCTATTCTGTAGCTGTAAACCCTGGAATTTGGGTCTGTGGCCCTGGATCAAGGGGATAGTGATTTGGGAACAGATAAGAGATTCAGATTTCAGGATCTTGGGCCAGTCATAGTGTATGGGAGGAAGGATTCAGTTAAGATTGCGATAGAGTGTCGAGGCACCAAGGCCTTGATGTTCAGTAAGCACATAGGTTTGGTATCACTGTCCTATCCCATCTTCTTCCCTTCCTTCAGCCCTCAGATTGGATACTAGAACTGTGTAGAGGAAAAGTGGCTCAGTGAAACAAAAAGATAAGGTGCATAGGAAGCACCAAGATCTTCAGGGTCAGAGAGTGACCCTATTGTAGAGAAAAGGATATTTGCTGAGTCTGCCCAGCAGAGTTCTTGTAGTGGGCATATCTAAGTCAGGCAAAAGTTGCTGCATGCCAATCCTAGAAGTTTGTTGTGGGAGTATAACTTTTTTCATCTCAAAAAATTCAAACTAAAAGTAAATATTAATTTGCTTTAAAATGTTTGTGATTGGTTCTGTAGTTTTCTCTTCCTTAGACCTTAAAAGAAAGAAGAAAATTAAATTTCTTGAGTACCTTTAGTATCTTACTGAGTGAAGAAAAAACTACAAATAGCTACCTTCTAAAATAAAGTGAAAGGATCACTGAGTGGTACATGGCATTCCTTAATAACATACTTTCTTAATTATGTAACACCAGGGCTAGTGTTACAGAAATCCATACTTCCCACAAAGTAATAAAGCAGTGCTATGAAATATAGCCTCAGCAGGAATTTTTGCAGTTTGTATCCAAGCATGTCTCTTCTCTATGTCCTATTCTGTGCTGAGGAAGACCTTAGCACCTCATGAACTGAAGCCAGATATCAGCAGGTTAAGCCATCTCTCATCTTGTTCTTTGTCATCTCTTCTTTGAGATTAGGGTAGTGGTTATTGGATAATGCTCCCAAGTCTAACAACTATATTTCAGGGGTCACCTGAATCAGCACCTGTAGCTTTTCCCTAAACCCTCATCTTACAGCAATCCATTTGTAGCTTGAAATGGTCAAGCTATCCTTTACTCCAGCTGAAAACTTACTGGCTGATATTTCACCTGATATTTCAGCTAATCTTTGCTTAGTTGGTTTAAATCCATAGTAATTCACTTCACCCAGTTACCAACCAAGCAATCAAAAGTTTTTCCACCCATCATGATTTGTTAATACTGTTGATTGCATTGACCTAGCATAAATCAAATCTGAAATACATGTGCTTTTAACAAATTATTGAATGGTTGCATATGAGGGCCGTTGTTTTTTTTTTTTTAACTTTAATATAGGAAGCTTATTTTTTTAAATTTTAAAAGTTTGTAAAAAGACTTTTTGTGAAAATTAAAAAGTCTTAACAATGTAAGTGTTGGCAAAGAAAAAAAAATGTAGGCATACCTAGTGGGAATGCATAGTGATAAAACCACACTTCAGAGAGTAATTTGGAAATATGCAGTCAAGTTGATGACTCAGTAATCCATGTGGATACACTTGGAAAATTTAAAAAGTGTTCCCTGGTACATTGTTTTTAACAACAAAAAATTAGAAACAACTAAATGTCTATCACTAGAATAGATGCATAAATTGTGACATACATGTTACAATAGAATACTATGCCAATTAAAATGAATGAACAAGAAACATGCTAAACATAGATAAATCTCAAAAACAATATTAAGAAAGGAGCATTACAGTAGGATACATGCAGTATGAAGCCATTTGTAGAAAGTTTAAAGGTATGTAAAATAAGGTATGTAATTGGTGGATGCATACATATGTGGAAAATGTTTAAAAACATACTTGCAACTGGTAAACATCAAATACAAATGCTTGTTACTTCTGATGCCAGGATAAAAGAAGAATGAAATCTGGGAGGAGCATATCTGAGAGATGATTTATAGTTTTCTTCATGATGCTGGATGGTGGAGGCACTATCACTCTTTTGGTTTTTGTTTCAATGTGTTCTTTATACTTCTTTGCCTGAATTATTTTATATTTAGGTTGTCACAAGTTGGAGTAATAATAATAAATCTTAACTACATTAAATATCAACTTAAATAGTACCACAGATGTCTTCCATTATGTCGTGCTACTATATACTACATACATTATTTCATTTGATTTACTTCTCGCAACGAACCTAAAAAGATATTATCCTCTATTTTAAAATCTATATTTTTATAATTTCCTTTATTTTATAACATTTAAAAAACAAATTATAATTCATTTTGGTAGTTGCCAACACCACCCAACTGATGAGGAATAGAAATTGAGTCCAGGTTTTATGCTTCCAAATTTCATGACTTGTTTCATGTCTTTCTGCTTTCCTTTAGAATTATATACTAAATCAATATGTGTCCATACCATACATGCTAAATGCCTTAAAATAATTTAATTATTGAAATACATTTATGTGTTCCTTAAAATCTTACTTCATGATTTGCCTGGTTAGGTCTTTTCTTCCTAGATGGTGCAAACTTAATCCATACTTCATTCCATGTTTAATTTTCATAAATTTTCAATTAGACCTCAGTTCAGTGAGAGTTTAACAGTTCTATTTCAGTAAAAATCTTTTGTAAAAAAGAAAGTCTGAAGACTCCTATTTCAAAGAATTATGTAAGAAAATTGTGAAGTAAAAAAGTTTAACCCTTTAGAAAGTTTAACCCTTTACAAAGAAAATTAAATTTATGTTAGCTATATAGTTGATTGTAAGAAGAACTGGCAATATTCTGAAATGAGTTTAAAGCAAGATTTGCCTTTGACAAATTCAGGCATAGATGATCTGACTTTCAGATGGTGTTCCTTAGCCCTTGCATTTTGCAGTGCATTTGTGGGTATGGCCAATAAAAGCTTCCAACACCTAATAACTTTCTTATCTAAAACTGGTAAGGCAGGTAACAACGCATGTTCCCTTAATGTTTATGCTGTTCATAAATATTGTTAACTGAAGAAAATGACAAGGTTCATAAATTTGGAAAGGAGAGCTTTATTTCTCATAAAGAGTTGCAGCCTGTAGGTGGCCAATCGGACAGGCCAGGAAGCAGAGCCTCCAGCCAGCAGCCAGAAACCCATGCTTCAAGGGAGGGACAATGAAAACTGGAATTTATGCTGAGTGGGTGGTGAAATACACATATTTAACAAGCTATAGGAGGAATCATTAATATATATGAAGGAAGAAACATGTACTTGCACAGTAGAGCTTTATGCCCCTTTATGGGGTCAGGTTTAGAAAATGACGGCCCTCTGATGTCAAAAGGCAAAGCTAGGACATGAAAACCCTTAGTGCGCATACTCCATAGACTGGTTAAAACCACTGCATGGTTGGCGATCTCTTATCAGGAAGGAATGCTCGTCAGTTGTGGTTATGAAATCGCAGATAGGGAGGAGTGGATCCCAAGATTGGTTTCTCTTCAGTCCTTAGGGAAAAAAGCCTGATGGCCATTAGCTAGGGATGGAGATATGAGGCATGTCTGACCTCCCTTCCCATCATGGCTGGGAACTAAGTTTTAAGATTTCTCTGGGGTCTTCTTGCCTGAGGGGGGTGGGGAGGTCCATTGATTTAGTGGGGGAGCTTAGGATTTTATTTTAGTTCATGATATCAGTGAGATTCTCTAGATATTTGTGTTCTAATATGCAGACTGAAATGCTTTATCATAGCTTAATTTCATTTACTTAAAAAGACAACTTTATTGAACACAGTATGACCAAGTCACTATGCTAGGAGTTACAAATAACAGGTTAGTAAGACACAGTCCCTTCCTAAAGGAGCTCACGGTTTAGTGAATGGAACAGACTAGAAAACTTCTATTAAGTGTTAGGCAAACACAGAGAAGGGAGCAAGTAACTCTGGAAGACGGGCTATCAGTAAAGGGATGGTTAGTGATACTTGTATTGGGTCTTGAAGAAAGACTGAGTTTACCAACAAGGAAGAAGGGACAAATATTTCAGATGCAGGGCATGGCCAGATCAAAGACAAAAGATACAATATGTATTATATTTTTGAGAAATTATATAGCATATAAAATGTATGTATTGGGGGAAAGAAATGGCTACAGATGAAGCTGGTAAAATGGTTGGAAGCCATATTGTGAAAAACTTTGGAAGGAATTCTGAAGATTTTTAAGCAGGTCGTTGATAGTGATCAGATCTTTGTTTTATAAAGTCATGTGGAGGATTAATTGGACAGGAAGAGTTTAGTGACTGATAGAAAGATAAATGAAGTTTCCATTTGAATGACTGTCTATGTAGCGGTACCCAATTAGCCAAAATAGAAAATACGAGAGAAAGAGGAAGGGACAATGGCATTTGTCAGGTCCAGCCTCTTGGTGCACTGTTGTCCTGGTTCTTTGGCTCCTTGCTTGGAAAATTCACATGCAGAGATAATGTGATAGAGTGACCACAGACAGGAAGCAATTCCACACAAACAGCTTTTATTTCAGAAAAGAAGGGAGCTATACAAAGCAAGAGTACATTCCAGAGAGGAATGGGTCAGTCTCCATGAGTGGAGACTCCCAGGTGATTTCCTTTTATTGGCCTGGTCCTGGGGTGGGTTTACGGGAGGTGTGGGATGTTACCAGGTGATTGACGTACATGATTGACAGGTGTTCTTGTAACAAAGTTGCGGCTCCACAGGTGTGTGTGCCTCAGAACCTCAAGTTCCTGCTCTTCGTGGTTGTTAGTTGCATTTTCCTGTGATCCATCTGCCCCCAACACCCCATCTCCACCCCTAGTAACTGCCCTCCTGGCCTGTATCTGCCACCTGCAGATTTGGTCCCTGCCTAAGAGCACTGAAATTTAGTTTGGGACATATTGACTCTAAGGTGCTTGTGGAGCATCAGGTTAGAGGTTTCCAGTAAGAAGGTAAAAATCCATTCTGGATTTCAGAGAAAAATCAGGGAAATACCACCCAACAAAGCCGTCAGGATATAGGTAATAGTTTAAGGTAGGGGAATAAAAGTGCCTGCTCAGGGAAACGTTGTGGAGTGAGAAGAGACAAAGGAAGATCGAATCCTGGGGAATGTCATACTTTAGAAGGCAACAAAGGAAAAGGCCAAGAAAAAGGAGTGAGAGAAGGAGGTGAATCATAGAGCTTGCTATCAGGAAACTCGCAGTTTACTGAGGGAAACAGACAGATCATTAGTGTAGTAAGTGCTGTGCTAGAGACACAAATCCACCGAATGCTTCTGGATGACAAAGATAGCTTAGAAAAGAATTTACATATGCGACCTTGGAACTGAGTCTTGAAGAATAAGTAGGAGTTTGTCTTGGTGACTGGAGTGGAAGGGGAATTACATGCCTGGCAGAGGAAATCGTATATGCGAAGGCTAGGGATGTGGAAGAACTTGGTCTATGGCAGAATAGTCAATGTGGCTGAAATATAGCGTGTGTAGGTTGGAATAACCAGGTCTGACGTTTGAGATGTATGTTGGTGACACACTGTCACGGGAAGGCTGTAGTAATGATTCCTTAACTTCTTGTTTTCCAATCTTCTCGTGTCCTGGTACATACGGAAAAGTGGTGATGTTTGCAGTGTGCTCTGGTGTAACAGGATCCTGAGCCACCACGGGCCCCACCTGGCGTTCCCGGGGCCCTGGGAAGGCAACATCACAGCACACCTCTAACCTATTAGTGGCAAATGACTGAGGAATAAACAGATTTGATCCTCATGGATCACAAACCCTAAGTGGAATTAAATTTTGGAGAGCACAGGAAGATTCATTAAGAAAAGTGATCATTACGAAATACAGAAGTAGTAGTGTTAGGTATACTGAGGAATAGTAAGGAATTCCAAGAATGGTTCATGAAACATAGAACAGCTGCAAAGAAGGGGGGGGGGTCCCAATTTGTTATAATATGCCACTTGGAGTTAGCCAAACATAAGGTTAAGAGCACAGTCCTCCAGACTACTAAGTTGGCCCAAGACTTCTGACATCAACCACAAGTTCAGGTTTCTCCCCAAATCACCCTCTGGTTCAATAAGTTGCTAAAACAACTCAGCAGAACTCAGGAAAGTGCTATGCTTAGGATTACAGTTTTATTTTAGCAAATGGATACAAATTAGAACCAGCGAAATGAAGATACACGTAGGGCAGATTCTAGAAGGGATCAAAATGTGTAACAAATAAAAGGCATTTTTTTTTAATACACAAATACAGCATCTGCAGTTTTTATCATTAGTTCTGTCAAGTTCCTAAGGAATATGGAAAATCGGCTAGCAGGTAGGCTTACGGCTTTTTGCTTTTGACAAAAATTGGCAGCTAATGAAGTTACAACTCTCCATGATTAGGGATGAGTCCCTAACCCTGTTTGTGTTATAAGAGCTTAATTGGAAAATAGAGAAGTCTCTATCAGACCTACTTTTGGTATTGTTTTAAAACTATAACTTCTAAACCCTTGGAACTATGTCAGTTTTAAAACAATAAAAAGAAAAAACAAACCATAATGCATGAAGAAGAATCCGATTGACTCCATCTGAAATCTACTAAGACAGTATTTAGAATTATTAGGATAATTGTGCATTATAATGATAACTGTTATGATTGAAGTTGCTTTATATTTAGGATTTCAGTTTCTCTTGAGTAGACTTTTAAGTATCTCCTCCCCACCCCCTCCCCTTCTTTCTCTCTCTCTTTTAATTGCTCCTAGGACATTTTGGTTTTGTTTTCCAATCTGCTTGTCTTATACTAGCAGTTTTTTTCACGTTGGTCTGCAAGGACAGATTGCTTTGAGGGGCGTCTTTGTTGAAGACAAGCATTTACTAAGTAATGTGCCAGACTTTTCATGAATATGTGGTTTCAGTCACAAAAATGATAATATGTCTATGATAAAGTTTTTCTAATACAATAGAAAAACTGTCTTTTAAAAAATATTTTTTATACTTTAAAAACTTAAGGTATATTTAAGCCCCAGGGTAAGAGACAAGTCCAGCTAAGACTATATTCCTTTGGGTTTAGGGGAACAAGAAATTATAAGTCAAAATTAAAAATAGTTTTGTCATTTTAAATTTGGGAAAAATCCTTTATTTGTTCTGATGAAAATGTCAGTAGTCATGGAACTGTGGTAAAAATAATGAAAAATCACTGGCCTGGGTCTGCTTAAATTGAAAACATTTTTTAATTAAAATTTGACAGTATTTTGTGCTTCCATTGCCTAGCCATGTCCCATCTTATTCTCTTATTTAATTCTCTTCTGGGTATGAGTTGCTTTAATTTTTAAATTAAACTTTAAGATATGCCATCCTACTGCTCGATCTTTCTATTTCTATGCTACTTTGAAGGGTCTTATTGTTATTATAATAGACCATTTTCATCTCTCCCCTTTCTAGATTATTAAAAGGAACTACTTCCTTTAAAAAGAGGTTGTTATTCTTTTTAGTTGCATGTTTTTTATTGTAAAATATTTTTTAACTGGCATAAGCAAATACATGCCAGCTTAAGTCCTGCCTGGTGGATAGTACTCATAATGCTTTGTCAGTGGTACAGTTCTTCACACTGAGAAGCCCACTGTATCAGAGGCTCATTATAGTTATTAATGAACTAGTAATTATTTATGGGAGAAAACCCAGGTCACCAACAAAAAAACAAAGGAAATATGTATACAGATCTGCAAGAAATCGAAGGATTAAAGAGGCGATTGTAAAGAAAGCCTTAGGTCTTTCTTTTTTTGCTCCTCCTTTGTGGTGAGTAGTTCCTTTCACTTTCGTGGGTTTGTTCTTCAGAGCTGAGACACTTCTCTGAACATCTACCCACTTTTTTCCAAAGATCATGAGTTTTAGCTTTTATTTATTATAATTAATTGTACTACAATAGGAAATAAGAGGGCTTTAAAAATATTATTTGTTTTTAAAAGAGTCATCTTTTCTGGCAGTTTTATTTTCCAAATTCAAGGTTGATTGAACTTTGTGTGACTATGAACTGCTGTGTTTCAAGTTTTGTTGCTACAGTTGAATTGTGGTTTTGCAGTGAAGAATTTTTCTTTTTTTAGCTTTATGATATCTTAGATTATGCATTGGCCAATCACATAGTAAACATTATTTAATTTTATATCAGCCAAGTTCTGTGATGATTGTTTCCCTTAAAAAGCATACCAAATTTTTTCTGAACACAGAGCAGAGAAATGGTATGGGAAATTGATATTATTTTAATAGTATTAAATCTCTTAACATGAGAAACCTAACCTAAACATGGAAAGTGTTACTGTGATATTTACAAAAACTTTATTTCTCTTCAGAGGAAGAGAAAATTAATTTAGCTGTAAGGTACATGTCCAACTAACACTAAGAAATTTATTTATTACCAGAGACAGGAGAGCATGGAGTAAAAATAGATCAGTACAGCATATGACCCTAATATCAAAGAACAGTAAAAACTACTTGTCTTAGAATATATCAAACACAATGTTATTCAAATCTTTCGGGAATGTAATTATATACAGCTTTTATATGCTTATCAATAAGGGTTATTTCCTTAAATTTGTAGCTATTCTACATTACTGAATTAATAAATATCTCCCCTAAATGTTAAGTTAATATTGAAGATCTGCTTTATACTTCTGCTCAAAAAAAATATACTCCTTCCAAAACCAAAAAATTTTAGCAAACTCTGCTTTAAAAGTCATACTTTAGATTGAGAGATTTGAGATACCAGCCAAATGAAATGTGTGCTTCTTCTCTGAATCCTGATTCAACTTCAAAAAGACATGTATGAAATAGTCAAGGAAATGTGGACACTGTATTTTAGATGAAATCAGGGGAATTTTTGTTTTATTTTGTTTTTAGGTATGATAATAGTATTGTGAGTTTTCTTTAAAAATCTTTATTTGTTACTTATACAAACCAAAGTATTTATTGATGAAATTATATCATGTCTGGAATTTGCTTTTAAATAATTCAGAGGTAGAGTAAAAGATTGGCCAAATATTGATAATTTTGAAACTTAGGTCTCAGTACCTAGTTGTTTATTATGTTAGTGTCTCTGCTATGGTGTACATTTGAAATTTTTCATAATAAGTTTTTTAAAATGTGTAATTTCAGAAACTCATTTACATATTTTCAGTGAAGATTTGACATTTGTGCATCATAGAATATGTGACCCGACAAGGGCATCTTGTAAATTTAAACTGGTACATCAAAGTTTCACTTCAGGTTGTCATTTGTGAAATTACAGGAGAAGAATAGATTTTTTCTAAGGTAACTTCCAAGTCCAAATTTCTAAAGGTCTATGAGAAATTAAGTGGGGAGACTTCAGTAATCATCAGCATCTGCATAGAGGAAGAGTTGCTTTATCTTTTCCATTAGAAATGTATTATAGGTATGATAAGACTTGGAGTCTACGTCCTTACAAGATAGGACAGGGCCCTTTTATTGGCCTTTCTGTCCCCAGTGCTTAAAAACATAATAGGTGCTTATTAAACATGTTTTGAATGAATGAAATTAATCTTTCCTGGTTTCCAGCCCAGTATTATAGAACCCATTTCCACTGATGTTAGTTTAAAGGACTCTATTGTTAATATGTTAGTTTATTAGATCTAGAGAATTATTCCCATCAAGTGCTTATCTAGAAAGTGGTTGTGGTACCTATACATTCCTTTTATTACTTAACATGCAATATTTAAAACAGTAAAATGGAGAATAAGTTATTGCTTTAAATTATTTGACTAAATGTATCTTAATAACCGATTCTTTATATTTCTTAAGTGCTCTCTTAATTTGGCTAAAAATACAGCATGATAAACTGATAAACTAAAAATATCATTTTGATTTTGATTTGATTTTCCTGTCAATAGAGCACATCTCCTAAAAATTTAAAGCACATCTTTCTAAGGTAACATTTACCTCCTCACATCTTTAGCAGCTATCAGACATGACATGGGACATATTCATTGACCCTAAAAATTTTCATCAGAACCATGCACTGAAAGGGGGCAGCCCCAGCCAGACAAGAGGCTCATTTCAATTTTAACGGCTGTAATTAAAGGTTAATTCACTGAGTCAGGATTAACGAGGAAAGTACAAATGATAGGCAAGCAGCTGCCTTTATAATACAAGATTAGAACAATGCAATTACAGTAAGAATTAGAAAAAATCAACTTCCAGAAAGCGTCTTTTAATAAATTAAATTTTGATCTCTAAACATGAATGAATATATAAGATAAAATCCTTCTTAAGAAATCATATGAATTGATACTATATATCTAAATATGTCAAGTGTGGAAACAATGGTCAATGCTATTGAAGAGTTTGGATTCACTGTCAAACTCTTTC
>RJWJ010027965.1:15000-21781 GCA_004363605.1 Indri indri
TACGTTGGCAGTGCTGCCCAAAGTAGTGATCCTAAATATGAATTTGAAATTAGGAAATTGCTTTTTGGCAGAGACATGTTTTGTGCCAGAAAATACTTAAATATAGGTTCATTTTACTTCTGGGCATTACATCAAGTGCTTAGTCATAAGAGCATCATTACAGACAGAGTGTAAATACATTTCAGCCACTGACAGCTTACTCTTATACCTCCTATCCTACTTTATTTGAGTCAGAATGGTCTCAAGTTCTTTGATAAAAAAAGAATTAGAAATGTTTACATAGCTTTATTCACTAAAACCCATAGATATTCCACTTGCCATGTTTGAATACTTGCTAGTTTTCAACACTAAGGGAATACATAAAACAGTTTAAAGGAAACTATCAGAAGTTAGTGTCTGGCTTATTTTAAATTGTTTTCTCTTAGAAAACAATGCTTTTTAAACTAATTTTTAAAAGCATGATGCACACCTGGAGAAAGTTATCAATTCATCAGTCTTTTGATGAACAGGGAACACAGGGAATCATAAAATAAGTCTGTTTTCTATATTTGACCAGATTATATATATTCTAAGACTCATCAATGTGCTTTCTGGGGGAAAGTTTATAAATACGTGACACGCTACTTCTATCTTATTTCAAAGCTGTCAACCAAAAGGTGCAATCATATGTCAGTGATCTCAGTGTAATGATCTGAGCTAGGGTCAGATTAAACATAAAAATTACATATCATGGTTGTTTGGAATTTGTCTTTCCTAAGTTCTCCAAGAATGATTTGAGTAGACTAGTGAATATGGATTAATGCCCTTTATATTCTTTGCAGACTTAGTCTCTATGGATGGAGCTTTCTCTTTTGCTTTCTAGTAAATTTTAGGGATTGTGGTTTTCTTGATGAAAGATTTTTTAAAAACCTGAATATTTCTATTAATATTTCTAACAATAAAGGAAAGGACATCTACTACATTCTGGACTTTGTGGTATGAGCTGTGGCAAATAAAAAAAGGAAGCTGTGATTCCAGTTTTGAGGCATATCTTACAGTCTTCTGAAAATGAAAGCCATGTAAACACAGTGTACAGTAGAATAGGAGTCAGGCTATAGCGGATATTTGTATAAGATGTCTTGGGATCTTGACAGAGGGAATTATTATACTAATGTTGCCAAATCTGCAGAGAAAAATCTTTTTATATTAGTATTAAGTATCTGACAGCTCTGGAGGTCAGAAGTCCAAAATGGGTCTCACTGAGCTAAAATCAAGGTGTGTCAGCATGGCTGTATTCCTTCTGGAGCTCTAGGGGAAAATCCTGTTTATTTTTTTGTTTGTTTTGTTTTTTGCCTTTTCCAGCTTCTAGGGGCTGCCCACATTCCTTGGCTCTTAGCCCCCTTCTATCTTCAAAGCCGCAGTGGTGATTTAGTTGTTCTCATTCTCTGACCTTTACTCTCCTGCCTCTCTTTCACTTACAGTATCTGGGTCATTATATTGGGCCCTCCCAGATAATCCAGAATAATCTTCCATCTCAAAGTCAGCTGGTTAGCAACCTTAATTTTCCCTTGCCACATGATGTTACATATCCATGGGAGATCCCTTGGGTGTCTTATTTTGTATACCACCTCACTTATAGAACCTGTGGGGAGAGGGAGTCGACTCAGATACTCATGCATCACCCCTGCCCAATCAAATTGCAGAGGAGCAGGAAGGTAGGGACATGGCACTTAGGCCATTTCCATGCAGAGCAGGGTCCAGCATTGTGATCGTGATGTTGATTGTGCCATGGGGATAACTCATTAGTCCTAGAGTTCAGTGGCCGCCCTGCCGTGGGTATTACGGCCCTCTGTCTAACCAAGTAATTCTTATTTGAGGCAGTTCTGCTTAACTCTAGTTAAGCAATTAAGAGAAATTTTAATTTTCAGATCAATCATGTTAAATTAAATTTCATCCCTTCCTAATGCTGTCTCTTTGATACTTCAAGTCAGAAAATTTTAGAGTTATATTTCAAAATTTTACCAATTTTCACTTACTAGAATCAGAATTATAATAGTGTTCCTCAGTGAAACATTGATTTATCTCATTAGAAAATGGAGAAATCTCAAATGACATGATTTTTATGCAGTGGTTTTAAAATATTTTTAAATATATGAGTACTATCATAAATAATTATGGGCACAACTAACTCACTGGTACTATTAAGACAATAGAGAATTTAAAAGTTATTTATGTTTTTCAAAAATGATGCAAAAACCTAATTCATATGCTACGATTGTTTCCCTGGCTAATTCCTTTTTGCTTGCTATTAAATTATTAGATAATAAAAAAAGTATTATTGTCTAGGCTTAGCACTTTATTAGTTACATAAGAGTATACATGAAGTTAAATAATATGAAATTTAAATTATAAAAAATGTCAAAATGGAATGTGCTTAAGATCATTACGGGCCGGGCATGGCAGCTCACGCCTGTAATCCTAGCACTCTGGGAGGCGGAGGCGGGTGAATCGTTTGAGCTCGGGAGTTGGAGACCAGCCTGAGCAAGAGCAAGACTGCGTCTCTACTAAAAAATAGGAAGAAATTACTTGGACAGCTAAAAATATATAGAAAAAATTAGCCAGGTATGGTGGCACATGTCTGTAGTCCCAGCTACTCGGGAGGCTGAGGCAGGAGGATTGCTTGAGCCCAGGAGTTTGAGGTTGCTGCGAGCTAGGCTGATGCCACAGCACTCTAGCCCGGGCAACAGAGTGAGACTCTGTCTCAAAAAAAAAAAAAAAAAAAAAAGATCATTATGGGTTGGAGTAGGGTCAGGAAGAGTTGAACAGACAAATTGGGACTTTCCTGAGCATTGTATTGTGGGTAGTAATTGATATTTAACTAAATAATACAATTTATGACAGTAAATCACAAGTATTTAATAAATAATGATTTACTATGATTGAAGTAAATCATAGAACTAACTTAAGTGAGTTCTGTATACAAGATTGGCAAAAAGTAAGGGCACACTAAAATTTAGAATTAAAATACAGTATGTTTGGAGGGCTGTACTTCTAGATTTTTTTTGAAGGCTTATTTTTTCATCAAAGTTTTGTGGATCTATGAAATCTTGTTCTTAAAAAGAAGTGACACTTTCCTGAAAAGACCCCACCACAAGAGGAGATGGAAAATTGTTTCACATCCTATGATTATTTCTTTTTTGTTTGGTATGTTATGTGAAAGATAGTTAATCAGAGCTAACCTGTCTCAAGGCTTACACTTCTGTCAGGTTTCGTGATTTAAACCAAATGACTGATTTCCTTTTCCCTTCCCCAGGAGCTGTGTATGGAGAGGGCCCCTCAGTGTCCACTGGTATCTCCTAGCGGAGAAAAGTCTGAAATAAGAGGAGCAGTGGCCAGAAATAGTTTAATACAGACAACAGAATAGGAGCTAACAGAGTTTGCCATAAATTGAGTGGAAATTTAACTCAAGTAGCAGTAGATTGTGGGACTACATTCATGCCATAGGAAATCTTGGAATGATTTAGCTATGACTCCTTTCCTGTTTACATGGTGTCTTTTTTTAGTAAACTCATAGGGAAAACAAGCAAAAGGTACAAGAACTTGATGATAAGGTGGGTGGGCAATATCCTGTATAGAAATGGAACTATGTTCTAGAAGAGGTGGATTTATTTCTGGACACCGACCTTTTTAAAAGCAATGCATCATTCTCCATCCAACAAATGCTGCCATAGCCAATAATATGTTGGCTTGTCCATTTTCGGCTTGCAGTACAAAATAAATGAAAGCCAAGGACATTACAATTGGGAGGGAAGGAGGACTATTATTTAAAAGGCTTTTAAATGATGTCACTATATATTCTTTTAACAACATCCTCTAAAAGCCTTTGAAAAAATAGTCCCTTCCTCCCTCAGTTGTTAACAAAGACCGTACTGGGGACTGCTCTTTAAAAGGCTGTTAAATGGTGATACTATATTTTTTAACATCAACATCATTTAGAAACCTTTTAGAGAACAGTCCTCTTCACCCACAACTAACAGAGGGGGGAGAGAGAGAGGACATGGGGGAAGGGATTACTTTTCTAAAGGCCTTTGGATGGTACTATCAATAAATACAGCAATATTGTTATAAAAGCCTTTTCCAGTGGTGATTAAGCTTTTTGACATGTACTTTTAACCTCATGACCCTGTGTTATCTGACAGATTGGTGTTTTAACATTCCCTGAAAACTCAATTTACTAATAATCCCAATAATGCCTTTTATTGAACTTTCCACAGTATAAAAATCAATTTCACATATACGATCTCATTTGATCCTCACAACTCAGTGAAACAGCAGGATATGTATTATTAGCCCCATTTTACAGAAGAGAAAAACAAGCTCAATGAGGTTGTGATTTAGCTACAGTCTCACTGTGAACATATGGCTGAATTGAAACTATAACCCAGATCACTTGACATCCGGACTAATACCCCATCCAGCTGTCTCGGGTTACCTTCATTACTTTTTTTCTTACTGGTATTCTTCACTGGTCTTTTCAACATGTCCAGATACTAAGAGATAATTCCTTTTAATTAGTGTAAAAGTGGGATTCTATACTTTTGGTACTGATGATAGATATGTGGATGGTAGAAATTTTATTAATAATGTCCCAATGAAATAAAGAAATATGAAATACTGCCTCAAGGTGTGGTAGTCTCCTGTGATGTTACAGCTTTCAAACTTTTCTTGAGATTCCTTTGCTTTATGATGTATGCTTGTACAATTATCACTTGAAATACACTTTCAGACATCTAGTTTATTAAGTAACTAATATTCTGAAGACAATCCTAATCTCATGTTATTGATTTATTTTTGAAAGTTATTGTTTGCTAAGGATACCGATTATAATTATGGTAATATTCAAACCATTTCCTCACCTGTCATTAATCTTTGGGAAGAAATAATAGATGCTGGTAATTTCCACTTCATATAATTCCCTGAAGAGAGAAAAAAATCTCTCCACTAGCTTGCATTACTGACCTTTACTTTTCTTTATCATAAGGCATATTTTGTGTTTATTGAAAAATGAATTATAGCATATTGCTTGACAGAAGGGATACATAAAAATATTAAATTGCAATGTTAGCTCTGCCACTGTTTTTTCTCTTATGGTAATAAACATTGTGTTTCGTAATTAAAGAAGGGTACTTTCATCAACAAATGTCTTCCACGTGCAGTGTCTCACTGACTCCTCGTAAAAGAATCCTATCAATTAGGTACTATTACCCTTTAATGTACAAATTCAAGCTTAGAGAAGTTAAATGATTTTCTTCTCATCAAATCACTTGGAGGTCTCCTAACTTAAAAATCTAGTGTTTTCTTTCTTGCCACTGCCAACCTTACTCTGCCTGACAAGAAAGCAGCAATAACCTTTCTTGCTTCTGAAGAAAAATGTTTCATCTGTTAAAAATCAGTATAGCCTGAGAACAACATGCGTGTGCCAGAGTGCAAGCAGAGGCTCCGGTGCCAGGACTTGACCCAGAAAGAGTCACGTAACGAGGTGCCTTCAATGTGAAGAACACCAGGTCGTCAGAAGGCTTTGTTCCCAAGACTTGGACTCCAAAGAATCTAAGTTTCCTGTATAGTAAAACCAAGTTCTCCCATCCCTGTCTCCTCACTGAAGAATTTGAAATATTTACACACATATCAGGAAAAAGAAATGTTTATATGAAAGAGAGAGAAATTCTTATGGCCTCAGAGGACCCATTTCCCCATCCTCGCCCTGTGTCAGGAATTTCTCCACAACTTCCGATACTTGGGACTGTCATCTATGATGTATAAGGAACTTTTTCTCTTCTGTCAGATTCACAAAAAGCATCCCTAGAGGGACCTGTGACTTAACATACTCATAGTAAAACTCTCTTTCCAATTTGTACACCATCTAAAATGTACTTTTCCTATCTCTGCTCATCTAGATGAGATCATGTCCCCTAAGTCACAATTCACTTAATGCAAGGTAGCACAGCCAGCTTTTAGAAGCAATTGTCCCATCTCTGAAATATGTAAAACAACCAACACTTTCCCTCACACATTTTTATAAAGTACTATTACCTAGCCTAGCCTTTCTCTGGGAATCTCTATTTGGATCTTGAAGTCCTATAGTATATCTTTTCAGCCTGACCTTGCTCATAGTGGCCTATAATTCTGTCTTGGATGAAATCATTATTACCAGTAGGATTGTTTGTGCAAAGCTCCCCAACTGTTCCTTTCAGGCCATTCAGTTTTCATCTTCATAGCCCTTACTTTTTGGGGACCTGTTCCATCCTATTGTGCCCTCTTCCCTTTGTCGTCATTCTTCTATTTGGATCTCATAATCACTTATGAATGGTATAACATATCTGTATCCATGGTTCTGGTACTATTTTTCCATGTAAGTGGTAAATAAAAAATATATATGCATCATTCTGGACTTCAGATTTATAAAAAGTATTAAATGTATCGACAGTGAAGCTTATAGATAAAATGGGATATTATAATTTCCTCCTTATCTCAAAACTAACGTAAATTGATTATATCCTATACCAGGGTTCAGCAAACTTTGTAAAGAACCAGACAGTAGCCAGGCGCGGTGGCTCATGCCTGTAATCCTAGCACTCTGGGAGGCCAAGGCAGGTGGATCGTTTGAGCTCAGGAGTTCGAGACCAGCCTGAGCAAGAGCGAGACCCCGTCTCTACTAAAAAAATAGAAAGAAGTTAGCTGGACAACTAAAAATATATAGAGAAAAAATTAGCTGAGCATGGTGGTGCATGCATATAGTCCCAGC
>RJWJ010027966.1:0-21771 GCA_004363605.1 Indri indri
TTTCAAGGAGTTAAACTAGGAATTCACTTAGTATCTCATACTACCTCTTGACCTGCGATGTTTATGTTTAAATTTCCATATTCTGTTTATAAGCTCTAGGTCAAACATTGGTCTCATGGATCTGTATCAAGTTCGGTATTATCATGATAAAAATGTACATTGTCATTGGAATGATTTTAAATGCTTGTTAATATTTGTATTTCTGGAAACTTTAATGGATATAGATTTCAAGTCAACACAATTTTAAAGAATATTGATTTATTTGCTGGTTGTAATCCAATTTATGTTAACTGTTTGGGATTTTTATGTAATTTTTATTACAAAAAATTATTTTCCTTGTACAGGTTGTGCATCAGTTGGCTGTCTTTACCATTGCTGTCCATATTACCCTCTACTCTGGGGTAGGCTCCTGGTCTACTGCAGCCTCAGTGGGAATATAAACTTTGCATTTCTGCAAAACAGAGTTGATTGTGTTTCTCTAATGCCTATTTCAATGAATAGCACCTCCAACCTCTTGGTTGGGTGAGCCAGAATTCTCCCTTTCCTTACACCCCACATGTACTCCATCAGCTACAAAAATCTCAGGAGCACAGTGGTTGTGGACACTCAGTAACACCATTTTCTCTTTTGCTTCTCCTGCCCCAGGGGTAGTAAGTTATTTCCCCATTTATCAATATTAATGTCTGAATAATCTCATTTCACCCATCTTTTGTTTTCCAGCCTTTCCATTAATTTAATGCTATATTAAATCCCTCGTTTGAATGACTATAGAAGGATGGGCTATGCTGGCTGCCCAGTCCTGCGTGTGTGCACACTGTGCCCAGCAGAACCCCTCCATCCTGCCTGCCACACCATCCTGCTGGCCAGCTCCACCTCACATGACAATGGAAAGATACAAATAAATATATAAAAAAATGTCAAAATATATCAAAGGTTTAAATATAGAAGATAAAATCTTAACAAAATAGAAGAAAAGGTAATGGAATTATTTTGTAGTTTTCAGTGGGGAGATATACTGTTTAAGTACTGTGAACAGATTCCTTTAAAAAAGAAATGACACATATTAGTGCCTAAAAGTCATTTCTTACCCAATGACAAATATTCTACAAACTGGAATTTTAAAAAATGCAATATATATCACAGAAAATAAATCAATTCATTTTATCCATATTAGGAGCTCCAAAATTTTAATAATAAAACCTACAGTACATATTTTATATTTTTCAAAAGTTATATTTATGTGTTAAGAGAAATATGAATGTTTAATCATAAGAGATATGCACATTAGACTTATGAGGTACCATTTTTCAACCATGAAAATCACAAATTTCAAAATTTTGATATCACTAGGTACAAAACATGTGCAGGAATATGCATGTTCATATACTGTTGATAAGATTGGTATGATCCATATGGTGAGCAGATGTTTGTGGGGTTTTTTTCCCTAATAGCTATTAAGTTTTTAAATGCATACATTTTCTGACATAGCAATTCCACTTTCAGGAATTTTTCCTCCAGATATTCTTCTGTATGTGTGAAATGGTTATGTGCAAGGATATCCATTGCAGCATTTTTAATACTAGCAATATGTTGGAAAATTCAAACAGCTGTAAATATGCTATTGTTAAAATCATGTGCGCAAAAGTCTTCGAGATCTACATTTAAAATGCAAAGTAAATAAGAGTACATGAATTCAATAACATTTGTGTTTTAAAAAACATATGCATACATGTCTATGAAAAATGTACGATAAAGTCATAACACTAGTTGCAGCCATGAATGAAAACTGTGGGACTTAAGAACAGTGGTGGGAGGAAACTTACATTCTTCTGTTTAATCTTTTGTATTTTGTACTATGCAGCACATAATATGTCTTCAAAAACATTCAAATCATCTTTCCAGATCATTAAGATGTAGTGGTATCAGTTTTACCTCAAGAGGCAAAATATTTAAGGGCCACTATCTAATATTCAACAACATTCAGACAATAAAATTATATGGAATCGATCTAAGTGTCCATCAACAGACGATTGAATAAAGAATATGTGGTATATATACACACAATGGAATACTATTCAGCCATAAGAGGGAATGAAATCATGCCTTTTCCAGCAATATGGATGGAACTGGAGGTCATTATTTTATGTGAAACGAGCCAGATACAGAAAGTAAAATATTGCACATTCCCACTCATGAGTGGGTGCTAAAAAATGTATATGCATCTGCGTAAAGAATGGAATTGATAGGCAATGGAAACTCAGAAGGGCGAGGGAGTGGGAGGGTGGTGATGATGAGAAATTACTTAAGGGGTACAATGTACACTATTTAGGTGATGGATACCTTAAAGCCCTGACTTGACCACTACACACTTTATGCATGTAAGAAAATTGCACTTTACCTCATACATTTATACAAATAAAAATATCTGAGTATCTTAAACCCAAAGAAGTTTGTTCCAAACAATCTGGGGAACCATATAGAAAATATGTGTACTTGGCATTTCATGGAAATAGTCTGCCTTATAAAAGCTAAAAGCAATATAATAATCCATTTAATGTAGTCTTAAATTTTAAACTAGATCCAAGGTTTGCATTTCCATGTAATTAGTATATACTTACATTCAAGGTGAGTGCTAGCAAAGTGAAAGATATATCCACCTGCTGTGCAGATTTTCTTTTTTTTTTTGCTTTCTCAGTAATTCTTTTTCAGTTTTGTTTATCTATTTTTATACTTTAAACAGTTTATTTTTCCTCCAGAGAATCAACTATTTTCTTAGTTTAGTCCATGTAGTCTGAACCTAGCTGATTCTAGCTGCCCCAGGTGTGTGAGTTTTTCTAACAGATAACCAAGGATCAGGCAATGAACCTGTGATCAATTAACAAATTGACAGACTGCCAGTAAGTCAGCTGTTTGTGTTGTTAAATGGGTAGAATATAAGCCTAGAACTGCTGGTGTTGAACTTAGCTTCTCCATGCTGCCTGAGAATAATGACAAACTGAAGGAAAGAAAGCCAAATCATGGAGGGAAATTGATTTCTGATGACCTTATTTGAACATCTAAATCCAGTTGTGTTGAAGCCAGAATACATACCCTTGGAATCTTCAGGTAGGCATGCCAATAAACTTCCATTCCTATTAAAAATAATTTGATTTGGGTATCTATGACTTATAACCAAATATCTGATTAACATAGCACACAATTTTTGTCTGCTTTGTCAAAGATTAGGTGGCTATATGAGGATGGTTTTATATCTGGGTTCTCAGTTCTGTTCCACTGGTCAGTGGCTCTGTTTTTGTGCCAGTACCATGCTGATTTTAATATTACAGCTTTGTAGTAGAGTTTGAAGTCTGGTAAATTGATGCCTCCCATTTTGTTTTTATTGCCTAGAATTGCTTTTGCTATGCGGGGTCTTCTCTGGTTCCATACGAAGCATAAAATTAATTTTTCTACATCTGTGAAGAATGATGTTGGTATTTTAATAGGGATTGCATTGAATCTGTAGATCACTTTGGGTAGTATAGACATTTTAACAATGTTGGTTCTGCTGACCCACGAGCATGGTATGGTTTTCCGCCTGTTTACATCTTCTGCTATTTCCTTCCTCAATGTCTCATAGTTCTCCCTGTAGAGGAGATCTTTTACCTCCTTAGTTAAATATATTCCTAGGTACTTTATTTTCTTTGTTGCTATTGTGAAGGGAATTGAATATTTTTATTACATTTCTTACAATTATAACAAAATAATTCTTTATCTAATGAGATTATTATTTATAGTTATTTGCTCAATGTTTATCACTCCCACTAGATTATAAACTCCATGCAAGTAGGGATTGTGTCTACTCTGTTTACTGTTCTCTTCCCCCATCTCCAGCAGAAGGTCTGGCTCAGAGTAGGTACCCAAAATGAGTCAAAAGTGGAACTAATTTTTAAGAAATATTAAAATGCTTGGGAAAGCATGCAAGTAACAGTAAAGATAAATTACCTTTTACATTTTTTGGTAATAATTTAGCTTAATATTCAACATGGGTCTCCAGCACCTAAAACAATGTGTCCAGCTATGAATAGATTTTCTGAGCAAGTCAAGCGGTTTGAGTCTTAGTTTTTGTAAGGGAGAGCAATCTCAATTAGTAGTCACAAGTAAACTTTTAAAATTACTCTGGTAGCTCATTGTTCAGTAACTCCATTTAAAAAATATTATATATGTTTTCATAATATGTTTTGAAATGTCAATAAAAAATGTGCAATATATAGTACTGTTTATTTTCCTTAAATGTTTAGATACTTTGCTACCCCCAAATAGATCCATAAGATTGTATTTATCCCTTAATGCTTGTCTAAACTCTAGTCACATGAATAGCATTTTTTTTTTTTAGTTTTCAAACATGTATTCTAGTTTTCTTCAATTATATGCACATTTGGTTTAATTTTTTTTTAATTTGTGAATTATATTAATGGATGTAAGTGCCCTGTTGTGTGGAGGAAATTTTTCAGGGTTTATTTTAGATAAACTGGACCTGAACCTACACCTATTGAGGTAAGGTGATGATTATTAAAGGTATTCAACATAGACACTTCAAAGAGATCACTATGCAATTTGTTTGCTAACTTTTTTCATTTTCAAAATATAATTATAAATTCTCCATGGCTAGCCTTTTATTCCTCAAATGAATTTTAATAATATAACTCTTTTTTATCAGATTATCCTTTATGCTACCCACCACCTGCTCTGACAAAGCTGTAGAACAAAAGCTTATTACCAAAATATAAAGCCAGCCTTAGTATCACTAGAATTTTACAACTTTTATAATACATAGCTGTTTACCTAAAGTTGCATGCAGATTTTCTTTCCTTTAAATAGACACAAATATACTACAATGAAATATCAGTCAAGAGCAGGCTGAATCTCAATAAAGCATATCACAGAGTTATACGTGCAAAATTTTAAGAACAATAGCTGTATGCTATCTGTACTACTTTTATTAGTTTTCTTGGATTGCTTAACAAATTACCCCACCTTGTATGGCTTAAAACAAGAGAAGTTAATTTTCTCACAGTTGTGGAGGCTTCTAGTCCAAATTCAGGTGTCAGCAGAGCCATGCTCTGTGTAGGCTCCAGTGGAAGATTATTCTTTGCCTCTTCCTAGTGCTGCTTGTGGTCCTTGGCTTGCAGCTGCATCACTCCAATCCCTGCCCAGCCATCGCAGGGCCTTCTCCCCTGTGTTTCTGTGTCAAACTTTCCTATTCTTACAGGAACACTAGCTATATTGCATTTAGGGCCCACTCTACTCCAGTACGACCTCAACTTAACATGATTACATCCGCAAAACTCTATTTCCAAATAAGAGTACATTCACAGGTTTGAGGGGAAACGAACTTTGCAACCCACTATTTAACCCAGTATACTATTTAGTGATGCATGACATAAGTTATGCTTTTATGTAAAATATTTAAAATATGCACTAAGTATATTCTGAAAAGTAATGACTAGAGAATATGGTGGTTGAATAAAGACGGCACAGTGTGACGGATAAACGTGGGCTCTGGAACCAAACTGCCTGAGTTTAAATCGTAGATCTGCCACTAGTACCTGTGTGATCTTGGGAAAACCATTCAATTTCTTTTGGGCTGACTTTCATCATCCATAAAATAGATATAACAAGAATACTTTCCTAAGAAAGTTATTATAAGTGGACAATAATTTAATTGTTGTAAAATGTTCAAGCAGAAACTGAAACATAGCTCTAGATAATTGTTATTGCTGGATCTACTACTAAGTGTTGTCTTCTGAAGACTCACCACACTTTAAAAAAATTGTATTGTGGTAAAATATATATATAACATAAAATTTGCCATTTTAACCATTGCTAAATGTACAATTCAGTGACATTAATTACATTCACAATGTTGTGCCACCATCATTACTATCTACTGTATTTCCAAAACTGTTGCATCACTTCAAACAGAAACTATGTAACCATTAAGGAATAACTCCCTATTACTGTGACCCTAAGCCTGGTAACTTCTATCATGTGAATTTGCCTATTCTAGAGATTTCATGTAAGTAGAATCATACGATATTTTCCTTTTGTGTCTGATTTATTTCACTTACATCTGTGTTGCTGCATATATCAGAATTTTATTACTTTTTATGGCTGAATAATATTCCATTGTATATATAGTCATGTACTGCATGACTAATATTTGATAATGATAATAAATAACTATGTTACTGCTTTATGTATTTACATACTTTTTATCATTATTTTAAAGCGTACTCCACCTACTTACAAAAGTGGTTAACTGTAAAACAGCTTCAGGCAGGTCCTTCAAAAGGTATCCTATAAGAAGGCATTGTTATAAAACACAACAACTCCATGAGTGTTATTGCCCTTGAAGACATTCCAGTGGGACAAGATGTGAAGGGGGAAGTAGGAGATATTGATGATCCTGACCCTGTGTAGGCTAACTAGTGTGTGTGTTTGTGTCTTAGTTTTTAACAAAAATGTTTTAAAAGTAAAAAAGAAATTAATTAAAAAATTTTAAAATGGAAAAAAACATACAGAGCAAGAATATAAAGAAAGAAAACATTTTGTAAAGTTGCACAATGTGTGCTTTAAGCTAAATGTTATAAAAGAGTCAAAATGTTATAAAAAATGTAAAAGTGCATAAAGTCAAAATGTAAGTTAAGGCTAATTTATTATTGAAGAAAGAAAAAATAACTTTAATAAATTTACTGTAGACTAAGTGTTCAATGTTTATAAAGTCTACATAGTATACCATAGTGTTTTGAAATCCATCTAAATGTCAGCTGTAGGTAGTAAATAAAACTTACTATGACACTCCCATACGATGAAATATTACACACATAAAAAAATCTAACATCACATTTAATAGATTTACTGAAATGGAAATGCTCAAAATATAGCAATTTTAAAAAGGATTTTAAATGATACACAAAGTATGAAGGTATTCCTAAGTTACGAAAGATCCCACAGGACATGAATTTTTCTCTCTGATTTCCCTGGGTCTTGCTGTCAGAGACAATTCTGGACTATGGATGAGCTAAATATTTGACTTCAAATTTCCTAGCTCAGGAAAAATAATGGAGCAAAATGATGAATATTGAATTATCATAGGCTTGAATCCAGATGCCAGTCATGGTATTACGAATCGTCTAACCTATCTTAGCTTGTGTTTGACAAATTTGTGTATCAGGCTGTCAGGAGCATAGTACTTTCTCATGTTTGCACAACTATGTTTTCCTGGAAACTTGACTAGCCTCACTCCTTCAAGAATAGTCTAAGTTAAAATTGTTGATAGTGCACTAGAAGGAAGAGTGTGACTTTGATTTTTGTTGATATTTAAGTGATTTAAAACACTTAATTGTTGGCATTTTCAAATTTTACTATGCTCTAAGGCCTAATAAAATGTAGCAAGATTATGATAAAGAGGAACATAAAATTATATAATTATGCTACATGTTTAAAAAATGCAAAATTATATTCTGCTGTCTAGTTTGTGTTAATGCCAGTGAAGCTTGAAATGATCAATCAGTGCCCCTCTTGTCCCAGGCCCCACAAAGCCACATGGCTCTGGGGTTATATCCTCCACCTTGAAGAGGTATATAAAAATAATACATCATCTGACCACTCCAGCTCTCCCAAAGCAGATCCACCCCATTTATTCCCAGGTACCCTCTATACATAAGCAGATCTTTAAAAAAAAAAAAAAAAGTGGATTTCTTTCTAAATACATAAAACCTAGAGAATTTCTTTGCAGAACTAATTTGGACTTACTCTGCTAATAAAGTTATTCTAATTTTTTTAATTTATGAATCAGAAGAAAATACTTTAAAAACTATTACTACTATTACTACTGCTGCTACTATTAATATAATAAAAAAGCAAACATCTGAAATGATAAACAAAAGACAAAAAATTTCTTACTTTATATTCCAGATACTGCCATTACCAAGCAACCAAACCGGTGCGCTAGTTTTCAATTCTGAACCCAAACAGAGCAGAAAATGAACTATAGACAGTACCTTTCTTTAGGAAATACCTACCAGTACGCACACCTACCACTTCTACAAAGCTCTGCAGTGGTTCTCATGAGCTCTTTAATCTGATGGAAGTCCTGCCTTACAGCTGAAGACACACTATCTTAACACAGGTCATGACTTCTTAGTATACACAAGTCAAAGGCCAAGGAGGAATGGATTTAACTTTACTAAATTTTCAAAAAAATGCAGGTCCATAATTTTATGGCACATAGATGAGTCCAATGGGGAGGGGTTCCTGAAGGGAAAACACAGAGATGGTAATGAAAACAAGTTCTGTTAGCATTAGAACGTCTAAATTTTTCATTTTCTCTTAATATAGCTACATTTAACATTCAAAGAATGGCTTTCTAAGCCTAGGCTACAGAAGTTCAAATAAGGCATTGGGAGAATTGTGTTCATGCCCTGGCTATGAGCTTGGGCCATTTACTTACTTCAGTATTTGTTTTCTCATCTGTTTGCTATACTCACTCCATAGAAATTTTACAAGGTTCACATGAGAAATCCCATTGTAAAGTATCAGTTGTATAAAGACTGAAACATCATCACTCTTGGTGTTTCTGACTGGTCAGCTCACCACATGGATGATTAGCTGGTGCCTGTAGCCTTTCTAATTGATATACAGTGGCTGAGCACTAATAATTGTTCAACCAATTATCTAATAAATGGTTTCAAGTCCTCCAAACCAGGACAGCATCCGTTTGGTAAATTCCCATCAATATGGACAGAAAATAAAGCCTAACAAATTACCCTGAGTCCCTATTATTTAAAGGAAAGGAAGTACTAATTTTGTTTGTTTTTATTTGTATAAATTTAAGGGTACAAGTGCAGTTTTGTTACATAGATATAGTGCATAGTGGTGAAGTCTGGGCTTTTGGTATAACCATCACTCTAATAATGTGCATTGTACTCATTAAGTAATTTCTCATCCCTCATCCCCCTCCCACTCTCCCACCTTTCAGAGTTTCCAAATATTCCACATGCTATGTCCATGTGTACACATTATTTAGCTCCCACTGATGAGAACATGCAGTATTTTACTTTCTGTTTACAAGTTGTTTTACTTAAGACAATGGGCTCCAGTTCCATTCATATTGCTGAAAAAGACATGATTTCATTCTTTTTTATGGCTGAATAGTATTCCATTGTATATATACACTAAATTTTGAAAGTACTAATTTTTGAGACTTACATGTTTGTCATTATACCGAGAAATTTATTTCTCATCCTGAAAGACAATTACTTTTATCCCCATTTTACGGTTGAGGAATTCAACCTCAAAAATTAAGAAACATACCCAAGGTGACATGTTTGCCATGTGGGAGAACCCAGATTCAATCATATTGAGCTAACTTCAAACCTAGTGATTCTTATTTCACAGGGCACCTACTGTTTCTCGTAGCACTAATGTTCACTGCCAACCCAAAATGTCATCATGTAATAAAGAGGAAAACTCTAAAGCTTGGTTTGGGGAGGTGCAAATCCTATGATTCCTATAGTGAACAAAAATACCAAAAGCACTGAGTTTTTAAAACACTATGAGCTAACGTTCATTACCTCACTTTCTCTCAATAATTCTATGTGTAGTCACTACTAAGCCTATTTTGTAGAGGAGTAAATGATACGTAAACAAATTAAGAAATTAACTTAAGGTCTTTCAAGCCAGCACATAGTAACAACCCAAAGCCAGAACTGCCAACCATGCTGATGGGTGGTTGTGTGTATCTGACTTATTTATACAATCCATTCATCAGAGAACGTCTTTCATTAAACAATATTTCTTTTCATTGTCTCTTGTAATACTGTGTAATTGTTTTTTTCCTGACGAAAAAGAATAAAGAATGTCTTTCTAAAATGTCCAACTGATCACTCATAAACAAAATATTGGATATTGACCCCTCTCTCTCTCAAAAGACAATACTTACATGGGATTTGGACAATGTAACTTTGTCCAACATTTTACTGTGTCTACATATGCTGTATCCGTATCGATAAGGCTTTTTCTTGATGTAAGTAAATTGAGACATAGAAATTTTAAATAAAAAATCTTTGAATAAGTATTGAAAACAAAATACTTATTGGCTCTGGGGTTAGACAGCAAAAACATGCTTTTAAATGTTCGTTTACAGGTTGAACCTATGTATACTTAATAAAGAGGATAATAGATATAATTATCCTCTTAATTACAATTAAAAGGTATGTTATTTCATGCAATCTACCTGCTTATGTTGTATTTTATTTTGCGTATGCTCTCTAAATCTATGGTTTTTATACAAGTTTTATTATCACCCCTTCATTTAAATTTGCTAAATTTCTTCAAAAATTCTTAGATTTAATGTATTTTATTTTATCTCTAGAAATATATAATAAAGAAAAAAGTAATAGAATCTGATTTACAACAAGAAAATTTTTATAAATCAGGCAATATTCATGTTAGCAGGAAAATTCTGAGATTTAAAAAATGTACATATAAAGCAAAAGCTTATCAGTGAATCACAGCTAATCTCATCAGCAATCTTTCTTTGAAACTATGTGCCGCTTCCAAGTATGTATTTGATGTATTTTCTTTTCTTGCAAACAGATTTCTATATGCCTTTTGCCAGAGAAATAAAAGCGATTTTCTTATTTATAAACAAAACCTGTGTGGAAATTGGAGCTTGCCTAAGTCCACTGGAAAAAATAATTAGAAGTCATCCTCACTTTGGATTGCAATTAGGGCTAGGACGTGACAGGACTTTGTGTGGCATGGGGATGCAGGAGACAAGCACTTCTGGCAGGATCTGAGGGAAAATCTTGGTTTAACTGTACAAGCAGGGTTTCTGGGCTAAACAGTCTTTAAAAGAAATAAGTTGAAAGCCCATTGTAAGTTTCATTAATGTTTATTTGATAAACATTTACCAACACAATGGAGTATTTTTGGTTGGAAGAGAGCAAGTCTTTAGAGTTAAAGAAGAGGGTTTGTTAAGATAAGGACATGTGTGTTCTGGGAAGAGCAACTGCTACAGACAGAGTGAGTCTGCTGCAAAGGGTTCAAAGCAAGGTGCATAGCTTATTTGACTGCAAAGGTAGGTTTATTAACCTTTCTGACATCCCCATTATACTGTGAGCAACTTGAGGGGAAAGACTATTGTATTCATAGCTGCGAAGCTGGAATAGCCTGGCACATCACAGAAACCCAGTTAACAGTCTACAGAAAAGAAACAATTGAGCAAACTAACCAGTGTAGGGTCTCCTATCTCTTGCTGAGAAGCATATTTTATTCTACGAACAATTTATAGCAAGGTTATTTGACAAGGGAATACATTGATACAACTCTAGCTGCAGTTTGTAGATACAGAGTCTTTCAGAAGGGAGAAAGGAAGAATAGTTTGAAAACAGTTGCACTATTATAAAAAAATGGTTTCAAGGCAATGGGAGAGGGGTATAAATTAAGAAACTGGAGAAATATTATAAACATTACAAAAGGAAATTTTGTGACTATATGTGGCTTTTAAGAGAATGAGGAGAAACATAAAAATAAGAATGCCTCCCCAGTATGCCTTACAGAAAATCTTTTTCCTAAGCTCTAGATTTGTGTTTCCAGATACCTATGTTCTGAAGGCTCCCAGAGAATTCAGTCTAGCATCCCAAAACTAATTTATTTTTGGGCCTTTCTCCATGTTCCTGTCCACACAAACAGCCAACTTACTTTGTTTACCTTTTTGCTTTGTAACCAATACCACTGCCTCTACCATCCTCCCAACTAGGCCTTTCATTTGAGTTCGTGTAAAGGAGTCCAGAATGCAGAATGCAAAGGTCTTTCTTGTCTAAATTAGGCAAGAAAGGCTTGTAAAAGAGTTAAGTTTGTGAGTGACACCTTTGGTTTTAAAAATGTAAAAGAGTTTGTGAGTACATATGTATTAATATATGGTAGCAGTAGAGAAGGAAGGAGGGGTATAAGAGCAAAGAAGAGAATAGAATAAAATGGACAAAGACAAAGCATTAGACTCCCAGGTCACAATAAGGGTCACAGGCAGACAGTAAAGAAAAGAAAATCGCCATTCTTTTTCTTTTTAGTATCTGGATTAAAAGATGAAAAGATTGAGTTCTAGGATCTAGCAGGGGATTGGTACCTCAAGGCCATCTATAAAAGTGTAAAACAGGGACATCTCTTACTGTTACCATACACAAGAACAGATACCATAATGGAAGAGGTCTTAATGAAAAGATCTTCAGGGATTCCAGAACTGGTATTCTTCCAAGAATATCAAAATATCATAATGATGATGGGACTATATAACAGATGCTTAACCAACATTTTCCTAGTTGTCAACATCATCATCATCATCACCACCACCACCGATAGCTTTCCTGCTACTGCCAAAAACTAGTAGGAAATAAAATATGAAGAAAATTTTATTCATAACACCAAAAATATAAAACACCTAGGAATAAATAAAACATGGAATATGCAAGAGCATGGGAAGAACTCTAGAAAACCAGAGGAACAAAAACAAGACACAGCAAACAGAGAACCACATATATACATTACCTCAAATTTAAAGACTGAGTATTGTAAAGATGCTGATTCGCTTTGCATGAAACTATAAATTTAATCCAATCCCCTTCCAAATAAATACTGAATTTTCCTGGAATGTGTTAAAAGACCCCCACAGTTTTACAATTATTTTGACATATTAAGGATAGAAAACGAGCAAAAATAAGTAAACAAAGAATAAGATATATGGGATGATTTGTTTTTCTTTATACCATAACATTAAAAAACAAGAATAAAGGCATATGGTTTTAGCACATGAATGAAATGGAACAAGAAGCTCCTGCGTGTATGTTTGTATACACACCCTATGTATCAATATACACACCTTACACGTGCACAGTATGAGTTTAGAATATCATTTAAGTAACTTTTGCAATAAATACATAATTAGTTATTGAATAAGTGGTTTTAAAACAATAAACCCATTTGCAAAAAATAGAAAGCAAACAAACGAAATAATTAGATCCTTCCTCATTACGTAAGTTTGCTAGGGCTGCCATAGCAAAGTATCACAAACTGGATGGCTTACACAATAGAAATTTATTTTCTGACAATTCTAGAGGCTGGAAATCCAAGATCAAGGTGTCGGCAGGGTTGATTTCTTCTGAGGACTCTCTCCTGGGCTTGTCGATGACCACCTTCTCCCTGTGTCATCACAGGGTCTTTTTTCTGTGGGTGTCTGTGTCCAAATCTCCTCTTCTTACAACATCAGTCATTTGGAATAGGGCCCACACTGGTGATCTCATTTCATTTTAATTACCTCATTAAGAGCCCTATCTCCAAATGCAGTCACATTATGAGGTAATGGATGTTAAGATTTCAACGTATGAATTTTGAGAGGACACAATTCAACCCATAACTCTCATATTGAATGCATTTCGAAGAAATTAAGGAATGATTTTAAAAAATACTAGAAGACCCTTTGACCTCAATACACAGGTTTCAAAGATTCTTGAAGTAGAAAAAAAAATTTATATATGAAAATTTGTGCATATATCTGATTGAGAGGCTTTATCTTTCATAAACTTTGTCAAAGGATCTGTAATTACTTTCTTAAAGTTTAGAACACTGAACTAGGAGAACATGTAAGTGAACTTCATATAATATTGAAGCAGGTAAAGACTCCCTAAGCATAGCAGCACAAGCACACACCCTAAAGGAAAATATAAATGGATTTGACTACATAAATATTAAACAATTTTTATGGAAAAAGATACTGTTAACAAAGTTAAAAGTAAAAGCCTGGGGGAAATAATTACTGCATAGATAGTGAGGTAGCAGAAAATGGAGTTAAGTACATGGGCTTGAAATGAGATACACAGCTTTAATATTAGCCTATCTGCTACTAGCCACATGACTTTCAACAGATTGCTTAAGTTTCTCTCACTTTTACTTTCTTCAACTCTAAAATGGGGATTATAACACCATCCGATAGGAATATCAAGAAAATTATATTGGCTAATATTTATAAAAAGTTAGTACAATGACTAGCATATAGTTTTACATCAGTAAATGTTGTTTAGGAAAGCAAAAGTTTAATATGCATTTAATATACATCATTTTATAGGGTTCTTTTTAAATTAATGTGAAAGAAAGTTGTAATGGAAAAATTGGCAACAGACATGAAGAGAAAATCCAGTAAAGTAATGCAGATGACAAAAGCCATCAGAAACAATATTGAACTTCACACTCAGAATAACAAATATGCCAGTACAAGTCACTTAGAGATAGTTCTAAATTGAACTTATTTTATACGTTATTAAGTTATAATGCCTCATATATAGGAAATATTCAATAAATGTGTTAAATACAATAGTTCTTACTTTAATAATTTAAGGGAATTTATTTAATATATATCAATGATTTAGAAGTTTAGAAAAATAGCATGAAAATAAATAAAATTGAAAGAGAAATTTTAGAGAAAATAAATGTATGAAGCAAATGACAAGAGGATTTAAAGAGAACTCCAAAAAAGAACATAAATCAAGGCCATAGAATGACTTATAATAATTCTAAGTTAACATAAACATATATGAGCATATTTTTATATATATACCCATAACAGAAACTCAAAATGTTAATTTAGTAAAATATACCATAAAGAGAGAAGAGAGAAGGAGGATGGTAGGTAAAGGTAGAAACAGTTGGAGTCAATTACTCATATGAATAGAATGAGTTAGTTTCATTTTTCAAAGTTCCATGTATTCGAAAAGTCCCACTCCTGGGGAAGGCGGAGAATCTTACCTTCTTTTTCCACCTTCACTCATCTCTACCCATGAGTCCTTCTCCTCTCAGCTCATAGTTTCATTAAAGGTGCTGTGGCTCTATAATTAAAATAAGGTCAGCTGTGTCACTTGCAGATGTTCCAGTCCAGTCTCTCTCCAGGCACATCTAACACTATAACAAACTCTACCTTCATGTGTTCAAAAAAGGTCTTCTCTTGGTTTGTTGTGAGAAGTAAATTGGATGCAATATGTGAATGCACTTTTAAATGTACACAATGGAATATTTTACCATTTCAAACATCTACTTTGAAGTGGTGATTTCAAAAAATTTCTGATCATTGAAGTCTGGAAGTGCTCTGTGTAATGACTCAAAATTCCTGTGATTAATCACTGACGTTTAACTTCATCATTCATTCCACAGCAATGTATTATCATCACTTTACTTACACATACCTGGAGAATGAAGACACCAGCTCTCATAGTCCATTTGGGCTACTATAACAAAATACCTTTGACTAGACTAGATAATTTGGGAACAATAGATATTAATTGCTTACAGTTCTGGAGGCTGGGAAGTTCTCCACCAAGTCATCAGAGATTATGTTTCCAGTGTGGGTCCACATCTATGTTTTCACGTGGTAGAAGGAGCAAAAGGTATTCCCCAAGCTTCATTTATAAGGACACTAATTCCATTCATGAGGGCGAAGCTCTTCTGACCTTATTACTTCCTGAAGATTCCAGCTCTTAATATCACATTGGGGATTTAATTTCAGCATGTGAATTTTGGGAGGACAAGCATTCAGACCACTACACCAGGCTTCCATAAAGAAATTAACAATGGAAGAACCCCTGAAATCCCAGTTGACCAAAAAGGGTAATGAAACCACAAAACTCCTAATACTCCTATACTGGAAGTATTAGTACGGAGTATAAATTTATTAAGTATCACTATCCTCTAAGTTTTTCATCCAGTCAATTAAAAGAAAATATAAATTGCCTTAGAGTAGGAATAGGGAATGGAAGAAAAGGGAAACGATGTATGTGGACTCACATCACAACAGCAAGAAGATTGTGATCCAGGCCTTATGATTGATTAGTCTGACGACAATTATGATATGGGAAGACAGTAATTAAGAGTTATCACTCACAGGCCATCAGAGTGAGAAGGTGCCGCATGTCGTTGCTTTGTCAGGCCTCCTACCTCCAAGGTTAGCGCTCACTCCAAGTTGCTTCCCTTTAGTCCCTATGTTTGTTAGTCTAAAATGGACCATCTCATCTAGGAATTTATGAAACAGATTTTGTCATAAGTTTGAATCACAGTAAATAGGGATGATATGAAACTTCAAGTAACAGAGAGAGAGAGCTCATTCTAAATTATTCCTAAGGAATATGTCTCCAGACTGAAGAAATATCCCGTGTGAGATGAGCCCACATCAGCATACACCTGTCTTATTTTTATTTCCACTTTGGCTTGACATCTTACATACACAAAAGTATCTCTGAGGTTATTATGATTTGGCTGATTGCCAGTTGCTGATATTATTACATCACTGAAATGAGAACTACATTGGCCATGTCTATGATGTGCCCTGCATAACGTTGAGATAGAAGAATATGTCCCTGAGTCTATGTAGCCTGCATCTGGCTGTGACAAGGTACAAATTTCTTCCACACTCTGAGTTGCATTACTTCAGGAGTTAATTTTTATGAGCTGAGAATTTTTTTAAACCCACCAAATTAATTTTCTCAAACATTAAAGTGTGGTTGATAATCTTAATAACATAAAACTCTCCTCATTATTTTTCCAAGTTTAATTTTGCCCTATTTACAGCCCATTTAGATAAAGCAAATTAAAGAGTCCATTTTTTTGTGTGCTAAACTGTACACTAGCATGTAAATGAGAAATATTACAGCTGGGTAGGCAATTATACACACTGAATATGTGTTTGTGGGTATACATATATAAATGCACATATACCTTATTGCTGCATTGCAAAATATATCTGAATTTATTCTCAGGTGGACTCAAGAAGACATTTTGCTTTTAATTTCTCTCCGAAGTTACAAATTGTCTAGCTCCAGAATGTTGCTTACCATTACTGGTTTGGCCTTAGGGACAGTTACTTTATTACCTTTCTGAACCATAAAGGAATTAATTAATTGATGCTCTGAGCAGGCTCATCCTGACAAAAACATATGATACTCAAATGTTAAACATGGAACCTCAGATGAAACTGTCAGGAAAAAGCTGAAAGTGGTTATTAATATGGCTTTTGATAAATATCTGTTCTGCCTCACACTGTGCCTCGTCTGTTTTCATCTTGGAAAGTAGTTAATGTGATTGATGAAGATCCTGGTTCAGAGTGTCTCCCATGCTGAGTTTAATAACAGCACATTTTTTTCAAAAGAAAAAAGTTCTTATTTTCAAGTGGAGATGTTTGTGCCTTCTCATTTGGCTGTTTTTAAGGAGCGCAAGCTTTAAGTGTTGTGCCTTCTATTCCTTAAAATGGTAGGAGTTCCGTACTGTCACACTCTTTATAACCAAGAATTAGGACTAGTTTCCATACCATCACTCTTTCTTTGCGAAGTGAGGTTTAATGGGGATGCTGTCAATTCTAATGCTGACCCTCCAGGCATAGAAGAGCAAGCCCATCAGGACAAATCAGGCAGCCAGCGCCAATAGGCTACAAACTTTAGCTCATTATCATTACCCCCCATCTACCAAGAGGCCTGACATTTTTTTCATGAAAATTTCATCAAATAGTTTCACTTCTAGATTAAACACAGTCACAGCAATGGCTGACACGATAGACCATGGTTGTACTTCATGGCATTCATGCTCAATGGTATAACCATTTAATGCCCTGTACCCACTTCAATTACTAACTGTCAGTGAAAAGGAAATTCATGAAAGATGAGAATTCAAACATTAATCTGATTTGAAGTAGTCAAAGTTCAGTTTTGAACGATCTATTAACATCATGGTGTTAGGTCCATCTCCCTCTTGGCTCCAATCCAACACATAGTGCTTGGCGAGTATGGCAATTCAAGGAATGAATGGAAATATTTTCTCCTTTTGTGGTCAACTATGTTTGGATGGCATGAATATTATCAAATTATGAATCAGTAGTCAATGATCAAATTTTGAATCAGTAGCCAAATGAGAGAGAACACTTGGTGCTAAAATTCCCATTCTTTGGTAAACGTCCTACGATCATGCAGCCAAGTATGCCCCTGCATTCATTTCAATATCATAAATCTAGGAGAACATGTAACATTTGTCAGTTTATTTGTAGATGCAGACTTCAGTATCTTGTGCACCATCTAAACATGTAACTTAGACTTCCAAGCTTTAGAGGCTGGGTACTCTGTCTTGTTCAATACTACTTTTTCTGTATCAGTTATTAATGGGTCATGAGATGGGAGGTTTAGTTCATTTTCTTCAATTATTTTATAAATGTCCTTCTAAATGCTCTGTGTGTATGGGTTCATAAATTCATACATATATGTACACACACACTCTTGTGAAGTCTCCAAAATAGTGTGCAGCTTAAAGACATCAGGAGTATTTTAAATTAACCAACTTTGAGTGGATAAGATCAATATAGACTGAATTGAAACTGGCCTCTTTTTAATGCATCACTTAGTCATATGAATTGCCAACATGTTTCAAATTTTTATGGCTAATTCTGCGAATACATAAGGAGAGAAAAAGAAAAGGAGAGAGAGAAAGAGAGACAAAGGAGGGGAAGAGGAGGGGAAAGAGACAGCGAGTAAGGGGAGGGGAGGGGAGATAGAGAGAAGGAGAGGAAGGGACGGGGGAGAGACACAGAAAATAGCAGGTTTCTCCCTTTTAAACTCTTTCTACCCTAGGAAGGTATTCCAGGTCATCTATGAGGAAAAGGCTTTATTTATTCACCTGCCTCAATAAAAAAATAACATGTAACTTCAAGTGAAAATATCCATTAGTATAGCTAGCATTCAGAGAAAAATAAAGCCATCACTATGAATTTAAACAGTTCTTTGATGATTTTATTATTCACAAATGGAATATCACCTCATTTTAGAGAAGCAGTAATATTGACAGAAAGATGTCAGGATTAAGAGCCTATGTTTCTTATCTGTACGATTATATAGCACCAGGAACGTAATTTTACATAGTCAGTACCCATGAAAAGAAACCAGATATTATTTTTGGTCTCTTCAAGTTTCAACATCCTATAATTATCAAATATTTTATTAAATAATTATCAAATTATTTTTTAAATGATTTCTTATACCCTTTTATTTGCTGATAAAATTTTAGATAAAAATTAAGAATAGCATTACCAGAGAGATGTCTCTGATGATTGATAATTGTATTAGTTAGAGCTCTTCAGAGAAACAGAACCAGAAGCATATTATAAATATATATATATAAATAAATAATTCACTGGCATGTGCTAAGGGAAAAAAGAAAAACTCCTTAAAGTAATTTAAAGAGGCTGATTCTGAGCCAAATAAGAGTGACCGCAGCCCAGAGCTTCACAATCTCAAGAGTTCCTGAGAAACTGTGCCCTAGGGAGTTAGGTAACAGTTTGGTTTTACACATTCATAGAGATAGGAATTGCAGGAAAAATCATAAATTAATGCACGGAAGACATACATTGGTTCAGCCCAAAAAGGCAGGACAGCTCAAAGCAAGGGCTTACAGATTATAGGTGGGTTCAGAGATTCCTTTATTTGCAATTAGTTAAAGAAATAAAGCTTTGTCTAAAGACTTGGAGTTAGTAGAAAGGAATGATTGAGTTAAGATAAGGGAGTCTCCTATATGTCATATGATAATATACCACAGTCAGGTTGGAAAGTAAGCCACATTATACCAGGTTAATAAAAATACCCATTTAATGAGATATTATGGTTTGTCAGCCCTGACTTAACTTTTGCCTTGCCTCGCCTTAGGTCCTGTTTGTCATTTGGTATCTTATTGCCATAAAGAGTCTGTTTTGTCAGTCTTATGACCTCTATTTTAACATGAATGCTGTTCACGTTAACTCCAAAGAGATGGAATAGAAGAAGGCAGGTATGACATCCCTTTCCTGTCATGGCCAGGAACTCAGTTTTAAGGGTTTTCTGGGGTCCCTTTGGCCAAGAGGAGTCCATTCAATTGGTGGGGTCTTAGTATTTGTTTTTGGTTTACATACTGTCATAGAGGCTGAGAAATGCCATAATTTGCCATCTACAAGCTGGAGACCCAGGAAAGCCAGTGGTATAATTTCAGTCCATATCTGAAGACCTGAGAACCGGGGGAGCTAATGGTGTAAATCTCAGTCCAGGGGCAGGAGAAAACTGATGTTCCAGCTCATGATCTTTATTTCGAAATGAGGACTGATCAGGGAATTAGGAGACAGCTGTAGAAGCACATTTTAAGCCCAGGAAAAATACATGTAGAGACCTAGAGGCAAAGAGTATGTGGTACATAAAGAAACGGAGTGTGAGATACCTTTCTGGAATATTGGTGGTAAGCAGTTTTCAAATACCACTTCAGGGTATGTACGCCATTTTGTCATCTCCTTATTTTGAGTACAGGATGGATTTCTTGATGGACGCATTTCTAACAAGTAGAATATAGAAAAGTGATGGGAGGCCACTTCCATAATTAGATTACAAAAGACTTTGGTCTTGTTAGAAGTCTCTCTCTCTCTCTCTCTCTCTCTCTCTCTCTCTCTCTCTCTCTTTCTTGTTCTCTCACTTTCAACCCTGATGAAGCAGAGAGGTAAGAAGACCTACTGAGGGTGGCCTCCACCAGCAAAGAAATAAGGTCCTCAGTTCAACAGTCCACTAGAAACTGAATTCTGCCAGCAAACACGTAAGCTTAGAAGTGAATCCTTCCCCAGTCAAGCCTTCAGGTAAGACTGCAGATCTGGCCAACATATTGATTACTTCTGTGAGAAACTGAGGCAAAGAACCCAGTTAAACCATGCCCAGATTTCTAGTCCACAGAATTTGTTAGATAAAAAATGTGTGTTGTATTAAGCTTGTAAGTTTTGGGGTAAGTTTCCGTGTAGAAAGAGAAAACTGATACAAGTAGAATATTTACCGAAACAGGAAATTTGCTATACTTAAAGCAGTACCAACCAAGTACTTTGCACACAAAAAAGCTTAATATGTTTTTTAATAAAAGAAAGGAAGGATCTCCTGAGAGTTTAGAATGTCTAGAAAGCACATCGATATTAACGTTTTATGGTTTTCACTCACCATCTTTCAAAATAGGCATTCTTAATTTTAGAAAAAGATGTAGATTACTTCTGACCCTTGGGGATGTATGTCATATGGAAATGAAAGGGACTACTTAAGAGGTCTCCAGGGAAAGTAGTTTCCTCAGAAGATCCCGAATTCAACCAAAAAAGAGGATGGAGAAACTGTGTTGACTTAAAGAAGTCGGTAAATTGTTCTCAATTGGAAACGAGGTCCTACAGGACACAAGAAAAAGGCCTGGGAATGAGGGCAGGGATTAATAGGAAGACGATTTTAACTTTTTAACTGGGAAAACAAGAATATCTGAACAGGAAAGGTTTCAATTTTGGTGAGGAACAAAAATTACAACTGTGAAGTATAATGATTGACTGATCTTGGACCTTTACAGTTCTGATCTCTCTGAGTAGTCACCCTAGTCCTGACAGCACGTCTATGTGAATCCTAGACCAGTTATGCATCCAATAAGCAGTGGCGAGGGACATACCATTTGCTTTATATCTAGATAAGGGTTTGAACTAAATATTTTTTTAGAAAGAGATATAATTAAAGCCTTGTCCTCATGGAATGTCACTATATCAAGAGATTTTAAGTTACCAATATTACATGATTTTTTAAATGAAATTCATTATTGTACACACATGTCTTGCACAACAAAGGAAACACTACCTATATACTCAGAAATACTTCAGAATTGCTTATTTCTCTTTAATGATGT